>JAQQSY010000093.1:18734-54658 GCA_028646535.1 Procyon lotor
GCATCGGGCTCCCTGCTCAGCGGGGAGTCTGCTTCTCCCTCTGACCCTCCCCCTGCTTGTGCCATCTCTCTCTTATTCTGGCTCTCTCAAATGGATAAAAAATAAAATAAAATAAACATAAGGATGAAACCTCAATTTCGATTCCTAAAAGTGCTTTAACACTCTTCAAAAATGAAAGCCCAGTACAGGTGGAAAACGAAATGTATGCACTGGGTTGTTCATCTATTGCTCTATCTACTACGTACAAATCTGCCCACCAAAATGGCTAAAATTAAGGAACTAACACCACCAAATGATGGTGAGAATGTGGAGCAACAGAAATTCTCACACTTTTTTTTATGGGAGTATAGAAAAATACAACCAATTTGGAGAAAGGTCTAGCAGTTTCTTGTGAAACTAGAAACACTCACCTACCCTATAACCCAATTCTGTTTTTTTCATAAGAGCAGTGAAAAGATGCCCAAAGAGCAACTGCATAAAATTGTTCAGAGCAACTATATTCACAATAGTCAGAATCCAGTAATAACTCCTGTGTCTATCAACAGGAGAATGCATAAACTGTAAGATATCTTCCAGTGGAATATTATTCAGCAATCTATTGATACAAGCAACAAATGGATGGATCTCAAAAAAAAGTTAGGCAAACAAAGAAGCCAGTAGTGTACATACTGTATGATTCTACTTATGTGAAGGTCTACAATAGGCAAGAAAGTATCTATAGTGGAAAAAATCTTGAACAGTGGTGGCCCCTATGGGGTAGAGGCACAGATATACTGGCGGGGGCATGGAGGAACTTTCTGAAATGATGGTAAGATTCTGTATCATGATGGGATTTGTATTTGCACAGGTATATGCATATGTCAAGACTGGTCTATCTCCTTGTATATAAATTTTCCTTTGGAAAAAATCAAATATTGAATACTAATTAATGATATGCGTGTTGCTGTATTTGGAGGAAAGGCACTGATATTTGAAACGTACTTTATGATGCATCAAAGAATAAGATGGATAAATGGATGGATCGATAGATAGTAAAACAAGTACAGTAAAATGGTAATTGTACAATCTCAGTGGTGAGTATGGGTCTTCGCTGTGAAATTCTTTCTGTTTCTTTGTATGGCTAAAAATTTTCATGAAATGAAAATTTCATTTTCATGAAATAAACTGAAAAAAAAATCTGTTATAGTCCCATAATAGCATCATTTAAAAATTTATTTTCAGGATCCTTATATAAGCAAAGAAAGAATGTAGACAGTTTTTTGTTTTTCTAAGAGTGAAAAAGATTAAACCTCTGCAAGTAAATTCAAATACCAAACAAATATGAGCATTTCACACTTACTTCAGAACAAATAAAGCCTCGCTTGATGCCATCAGGAGAACAAGGACATCTCATTATGCTCTATGGGTCCAAACATACCTGAAGGACTGTCTTACAAATAACCACATCCTTCCCTACCGCCAACTCTCCAAATTGTTGGGTCCTAACAAGTTTCTCTTGTTATGTAAACTGTCTGCCAAATACTAATGGGCTCTGAACACAAGCCAGAAGATTCCCCCAAGCCCAGCTGGGTGGAACCCCAAATCCCACCCTGCTCGACAAGACCTCCCTCAAGAGCTCAGGAGTTACTTGTGGGAGCTTCTTATCGCTTCTACGCATCTGGACCCCACACAACACAGGGGCAGAGCTTGGCTCTCAGGAGTTGCTCAGTAAATAACCGTTCAAGGTTGCTTTCCATGGTTCAAAAGCAAGCAGGGACCACACAAGGGAGTAGATTTGCTTTTCTTCATAAAAATGACCAGGCTCATTAAGAGCCCTTTATTTTCCCTAGTAAAAGGTCGTAGGATCAAAATTGTGTGAAGTTATGATGTAATCTGCCAAATCTTACGAGAGCAGCACCATCCAAGGAGGCAGGGCGGGCTGCCTCATGTCACACGGGGGACTGTCCCTGTGGGACTTGGGGCAGATGGTTTAACTTCTTTGCATTTCACTATCTCACTTTTCTATGAAATGAGAATGATCTTTACACCTCACAGGAGTGACGTGATGATTAAGGACAATAATCCATCCAGGTACATAATAGCATCATATCTGGAAGGTAGTGAGCACCCCGTGCATGTTAGCTCATCGTTACTGGTACTTTTCATGTCTCTGTGACTGAAGCAGAGAGTGCCTGCTGCTATCACACTGATTTAACATTAAGTACAATACAGATACCATAAATATTTACCATTCATCAAATTCACTAAATCACAGTGATCGACATAAATTTCCCTTTCAAGTTCTCAGGGTCAAACTACAAAACCTGGGGCTACTTGAAGCAGAGCATCTGGTATCCCGTGAGCTATCCTAGGATCTCCTTGCATACGAGACTATGCTGCACTTGAAGGTCTCAGGGCAGCAGAGGATGGAGGAGTCACTTGTCCAGAGTCCTCCCTGGAACTTTCCAAGAGAAGACGTTCCGCCATCCACCTTCCTGTTCTCACTGACCTCCAGAGCAGGGAAATCTGCCTCCCTATCCTCTCTACCCACTGACCCACTGTCCACATTATGGCTGTGGCAGGCAGCAGGTGGGGCTCATCTACCCCCTCACCCCTGGAACCAGAGAGTGTGTCATGTTAAATGGCAAAAGGACTGCAGGCTGTAGGGGTCGTTAAGGTTATAGACTTCATGATAGGGAGATTTTCCTGGATTCTGAAGGGTTCAACCTAATTACGCGGGCCCTTTTAAAGGCAGAGAAGTCTCTGCGTGGGGTCAGAGAGATGCAGCAGGAGAAGTCTGAGAGGGGTGAGCTGTGAAAAGGTCTCCAGATGCTGCTGCTGGCTTAGCCATGGAAGGGCCGAGGTGACAGAATGCAGGTGGCCTTGAGGAGCAAAGGAAGGCTCCAGGCTGACAGCCATCGAAGAAAGAGGAACCTCGGCCTGCTATCTATCTGTGAGGGACTGAATTCTGAAACTCTAGCCTGAATCAGTTTGGAAGCAAGTTCTCCCCCAGAGCTCCCCCCAAAGAACTGGGGTACAAAGGATGCACAGCACTCCCATGTCCAGGTACTACCAGGGTAAGAAGGAGGAGCGAGCACCTCCTCCACTGATGCCGTGCTATTGATTATTGTTTTAAAAGCAAAAGGTCTTGGGGCACCAGGGCACCATGTTAAATGTCCACCTTCAGCTCAGGTCATGATCTCGGGGTCCTGGGATGGAGCCACACATCGGGCTCTCTGCTCAGTGGGGAGCCTGCTTCTCTCTCTGCCTCTGCCCCTCCCCGCCCCCACTTTAGCTTGTGCACGCGCGCTCTCTCTCAAATAAACAATAAAATCTTTAAAAATAACCAAATAAAATCATTTTAAAAAATCGGAAGTCTTACTAACGGGACTCACCTTAGGGACTGAGCACAGCTTGAACCAAAGTGTTCAGTGTCTTTAGTTCAGTCTTGTCAAAATTACATTAAAAATTACATTAGGGGGGCGCCTGGGTGGCTCAGTCGTTAAGCGTCTGCCTTCGGCCCAGGTCATGATCCCAGAGTCCTGGGATCGAGCCCCGCATCGGGCTCCTTGCTCAGCAGGAAGCCTGCTTCTCCCGCTACCATTCCCTCTGCTTGTGTTCCCTCTCTCGCTGTGTTTCTCTCTGTCAAATAAATAAAATCTTTAAAAAAAAAAATTACATTAGGGGGTGCGTGGGTGGCTCTGTCAGTTCAATGTCCAACTCTTGATCAGGTCATGATCTCAGGGTCATCAAGGAGCCTGCTTGGGATTCTCTCCCTCCCTCTCCCTTTGCCCTTCCCTGGTTGCTCATTCTCTCTCTCTATGTATAAAATACAATAAAAATCTTCATAAAAATTTACATTAGAAATCATTCCCTCAATACAAATTCAGTAATTTTTCCATTCAAATTCTGAGCTCAAAAAAAGTAAGACGATGAAATACTTCATGACGAATTTCATGAAAATGAAATGCTCACCTGACTTGGAAATGATCAACTTCCCTTATTAAACTCACATTTCTTTGTCCCTGTGAGGTACAGCTTAAAACAAAACAAATAAAACGATGAAACTAATCTTTTATAAACTCAACACTCACTTCAAAGGTATTCTTCCCTAAGCCAGGTTTTCCCACATCCCTTGCTACTTCCCACAAATCCAAAAGATCTTGCCAGTTTCCACATTTGAGCATGTGTTTATATGTTTTACATAAAACTAAGGGTTCAAAATAGTGGAACATATCAGATCCGTACTTAATCACCTTATCTCCCCATTCGATTTAAGTAATAGGAGTTTTACCTAATTGTTCTGTAATTATTATTTGGAGATTCATCTGACACTGGAAATCACTATAGTACCAGTATTTCCAATCAATGCTGTCATGGCTTAAATATTTGATCACCAAGAGGACATCACTTAACCACGTTTATAACCAACAGGCACCCTGAGTGATGCCCGCGTGCTTATGCTCTCTAAAATTAAACTTCCTGTGTCCCACTGTGGATAAATCCTTAAAATACCGGGAAATACACATCACAACTTATAGATGGACTCTTAGTTAGACAAGTATTATCAGGTTTCATCTTACTCAAGAGACTCTTGCCCAATTACATAAAAAAGTCCCTTAGTGATACCTTCTTAATTTATTTTCCCAGTTCTCTTCCAGCTGGATTGTAAAATATCAGAGGGTTTAATCAAGCCTACCCCAAAATCGGGTGTTCCCCTCCGTGCCACCCTTTTTTGTCCAGGAGTGATTTCACATATTTATATGTGTCTTCCTACAACACATGCGCTGTACTGAGGATCATAAAAGCATCAACAGGAGCACAACCAGAGGTGGAGGGAAGGGAGGGTGAGGGTGTACAGTGGTCCACCAGGGGTGATGAATGGAACCTTCCAGCTAGAGAAGATGATTTAAACTGGTGAAGCAAGAGTGCAAAGGTTGAAACAGGCACATGAGGAAAGGCAGGAAAGCTGTCAAAGCCAGACTTGGTAATTTAGACTTCATACTTTGGGCAACAGGAAAGTATTAAATGTTTCTCTGCAGGAGAGAAACACGAATAAAGTGGTGTTTGAAGAGGGACCCCGTGGACAGAGCTTGGGCTGAAAGAACAGATTAAAACAGGGAGAGAAAAAGGATGCTTTCAATAAGAACCTTATGAGAGTGAGGGATACGTGATCGTGAAAATGAGGAGAAATGAGTGCATGACTGTTTAGGAGACCTAATGGGAAGACTAGGTCTTCTTCAGCCTTAAAATAACTGAGTGATTCTCTCCTTTTCTCCAAAGCCTGAACTCAAGAAGATCGAGCTTCTCTCCATTCTCAAGTTCAGTTCCTGGGGAGAAGCCTTGAGCCAGGACATGTCATTCTCCTTCTCCTTCTCCCAGCCCTTGAGGTTTGAATCCCACACCTCTGCACTCAACCACCAGAGACCCCATCAGCCGCTACTCTGGGACCTGTCCAAATGTCTCAAATGTCATGTAGCTCCCCTCTCTGGGCTACACTGAACTCTTTGTTCCCAGCAAGACAGGTACTGCAGGAGATTGAGCGGTTTTGCTCTTCCTGTGATGAACAGGTGCTCGTTTCCCCCTGCTCTCCCTCTGCCTGCCTTGGGACCTGGGGCCCAGAGCAGGTGGGGCTCATCGGCCTCGAGAGGCACAGGTATCAGAGACGGTGTGCTGAGCCCCTGAGATGACACCTGGGAGGCCATTCCAAGCTGAGGGGGGAGCATCCTTTTATTATGTAAAGGCTTTGGGGGGGCCTACAATGACATTCAATGACAAGGTTCTTTTACCTCATTTAGTTACCAAGAGATAAGTCTCGACAAAAATTAGACCAAAGTTTAAAAGCAACCAAGATTTCTGGGTACCTGGGTGGCTCAGTTGGTTAAGAGTCTAACTCTTTTTTATATTTTTTAAACATTTATTTATTTGAGAGACTGTATGTGTTCACACAAGTGCAAGTGGAGGGAGGGGCAGAGAGGGAAGGAGAAGAAGAGGGAAGGAATCCTAAGTACACTTTTTGGGCTCTGGCTCACAACCCTGAGGTCATGACCTGAACCGAAACCAAGAGTTGGATGCTCAACCGACTGAGCCCCCAGATACCCCTAAGTGACCAACTATTGATTGCGGATCAGGTCATGATCTCAGGGTCATGAGATCGATGTCGAGCCCTACGTTGGGCTCCACACTGAGTGTGGAGACTGTGTGAGATTCTCTCTCCCTCCCCTGCTCACTCACATGCATATGCTCTCTTTTTCTCAAATAAGAAAAAAAAAGCAAGAAAGATTCCTTAAAGTGGCTTTTGGTAGGGGTTTGGGAGTTTCCATATTCTCCCTGCTGTTGAGATTATGGCTAATGCCAACTCTAGAAAGAATACAGAAGATCTGATGCACTCTGTTTACAAATAAATCACTGCCTACTGAGTTCATCTGGAAATAATATTGTTTGGTGATAGTGGTGGGGGAGGTCCTTGACACACTCACCAAGGCTCCTCAGCATGGCTCCCATCTGGCAGGATTTTGTTTAAAAGATGCAAAAACTCCATGCACTTCTCCAAATGTTATCTTCGGTAGCTTTGGTTCCCCAAGATGATCCACTGTCGCTTACCATTACCCTGCTTGGGTGCCCATTTCTTTTTACACTTCTTGGGGGTCAGTTTCCTATTGCTACTATAACAAATTACCACCACTCAGTGGCTTAAAACAACATAATTCTGTCTTCCATTTCTGCAAGTCAGAAGCCCCAAATCAGTATTGACTGGGCTACAGTGAAGACATCAGCCAGATGGCATTCCTTCTGGAGGCTCTGGGGGAGAAGCCATTTCCTTGCCTTTTCCAGCTTCCAAAGGCTGCTTGCATTCCTTGGAACATGGCCCCTCCTCAATCCCCACAGCAAGCAGTGAAGTATCTTCATTGTCCTTCTGACACTGACCCTCTGCTTTCATGGTCACATCTCTCTGACACTGACCTTCTGCTTTCATGGTCATGTCTCTATCCCTGACCCTGATCTTCCCACCTCGCTCTTGTAAGAATCCTTGTGCTTACATTGGGTCTACCTGGGATAATCCAGAATAATCTTCCCATCTGAAGATCCTTCATTAGCTCTGCAAAGTCCCTCTTGCCATGTAACTAATATATTCATGGGTTCCAGAGATCGGGACATGGACATCTCTAAGGGCCATTCTTCTACCTTCTACAGGGTCTGTGTGGTGAGAAAGTGCCATGAGCTCAGGTCACCATAATTCTCTTGGCCTGAGTTTCCTCATCCCCACAACAAGGAGAATAAACTTGATCTCAAGGTTCCTTCTGTGTTACATAAATGCATCTATCTTGATCTAAAGACATCTACATAAATGTGCCATATAAATACACCCGTAACACCAACTATGTGGACTAGAAGGTGGAGAAAGGATCTAAGGAGATACCCTGATTTTGAGTGTAATTAATAGAGAACTTCGGATATGCTGGGTTGGAGGAGGTTGAAAGATGAGGAGCTGGAGGCAGAGTGCAGGTTTAGTAGCGTCTTGGAGAAAAAGAAATAGAGCTAAACATCACGTCAAGGCAAGAGAGAAAAAAATGGGGTCATCCACATAAAAGGATTTCATTATCAGAATCTGTGTGGATTAATAAATTCTGTAAAGGGTAAGTGAAAGAAAGAAAAAGGAGCAAATGTTTGCAGACTTATTTGAATCCAAGAGGAAGAGGAGCTGGTGAAGAAATCATTTAAAATAGAGGCTTGACCGGAGGAAGGTAGAATCACCCTAAACATGCTGTTTGCTCTCAGGGAACTTTTTATGAAACCTTTCTGGAGTCGTGAATTGCCTCAAATTTTGCCTATTTACAAGTCTGATTTTACAAAAACAATAGTTTTCTTAACGTAAGGCATACTACCGGGTCACACTGTAGAATTTCTTTAAAAACAATTATTCCATACAATTAACTGGCCTATTTAGAGTGCTGAAGTTTAATTTAATTTAATTTTATTTTTTTAAAGATTTTATTTATTCATTTGACAGAGAGAGAGAGAGAGAGATCACAAGTAGGCAGAGAGGTAGGCAGAGAGAGAGGGAGAAGCAGGTTCCCTGCTGAGCAGAGAGCCAGATGTGGGGCTTGATTCCAGGACCCTGAGATCATGACCCGAGCCAAAGGCAGAGGCTTTAACCCACTGAGCCACCCAGGTGCTCCATGAAGCTTAATTTTAAAAATACATTTCTGAGTGCCTGACTGGCTCAGCTGGGGGAGCATGTGACTCTTGAGCTCGGAGTTGTGGGTTCAAGCCCCAAGTTTGATGTAGAAATTACCAAGAAAAATAAAGAAACTTAAAAAATAAACATTTAAAATTCACGCAATTCCATGTTTGGTGGAACTGAATAATTTAGCCAGGAGTAAGGTATTTAAAAGTCCTTAAACTATATTCAGTTAAATCCAATGAAAATGACTTGTTTACAGTTATTTCTTTGTAACTTGAGAAAACTGTAATAGCATCATTGTTATGTAATGATTTCCATTAGGCATGTTTCACAAAAAGTATAGGAGATAAGTCTTATCACATAAGAAAGTCTTCCATCTAGATTGCTGAAGTTTCTTTATACAATTTCTCCTTCAATAGTATTATACGTGTCTGTGTTACGTCTACCTTATTTCCATGTGCCTCTTTAGCGGGTAGTATTTACTGAAATTACTAAATTAGTATTTCCCAACAATAAAAATGTACAGTTAGATTTACAGAGATATCAGTAATTTCTTGAGAATGAAGAGTCGACTAAAGTTTAGAAAGTACTTTCATTTGCAAGCTATTAGTTTAGAAACCTATACGATAGTTTCCCTTTTCTGGCTAGAATTTTAAGCAAATAAGCTGTTAAGTTACAACATGTTATAGGAAAAGTACAAATGTGACACAAAAATAATTCATCAAGTCATTTCAAAGTCTTTGCCAGAAACTACCTAGATATTTCTGTTGCTTTTGCAGAGTCCCCACACCTGGTGCGCAATAAAGCCCAGTGGCCTCAGCAAGTCCAAGTGCTAGTTTCCCAGGATGTGAATTTTATTTAGATGTTATGTTCTTAACATAATGTCAGCATAAATCATGCTTGTTGGATGATCCTCCTGTTATCATACATCACTGCATGGTCTTTCAACTGATGGTGGTTTTCTAATAACTGAAATTTGAATTTGGCAAAGAATAGACCTCTCAGAGAGAAGAAAGACAGCCAACCATTCACCTCAAATGTTATGACAGATTGTAGCTTTTCGGAGATGAACATAAAGTTAGCACATCATTGCAAAATACCTTACTATTGGATAATGAGCAGCAAACTAAAGATCATACAATTTAAGTCTGAGCACGAAGTCCTTAACCTAGCTCTGACCTTTCTTTTGGCACGGAGCAACTGTGTTGGGCTTCAAAACTATGTCCCTATGGAGCACATCTGCACAGCCTACTGCCGCTTTGCAGAGAGCCCCCTCTATGAAGCCAGCTTAATGCACAGTTGTCCAAGAGGTGAGGAAAGTAAAAATTAGTCAGTACTTCTGAGTAACAGTTGCTTTTCTCCTCAGAAAAAAAGTTGATACAATAAACACTTTAGAGAAATTTAGATGAAAACACTTCATAAAAGCCCATAATCATATTCCAGAGCTAGTTCAAATTCATGGTTAGCAAAGCAAAACTTCACTTTGACAACTGTTGCCTATGAAATCCCTTTGCTGGGTCAAAGCAGCTACAGGAAGAAGAATGTGAAGTCAAACCTTAAATTTTATCTTGAATATATAAAGAGCAAAGTAATACCAAGAAATGCCGTAGATGCTCATTTCCTTAGATGAAGTGATAAAGTCTCGTTTAATAAAGAAAGTGTCATTTAGTTTCAGGGATCTAACTGTAAAACTACAGTATACAGTATATATTTGTGTGTTCCAGGTCTCTAATTTTTCCTAAGCCATTTCTAAACTCTCCTGGTGTATAAGGTATGTGTACAATGCATGTTCAAAGCATGATTCAAGTAACCATTTCTATAATAAAAGCAAAACTCTTACAAATTAGGTTTTAGGAAAGGTAAACACTGACGGTTTCCTTTAAAAAATGCATCATGTTGCACTCTAGTGTGGGTAGTATCCATCTTCAAATCTTGACTCATTCAGCACTACCTGAGCACCAACTATATACAAAACAATCTCCAACCTGCTGGGGAACTGCAGAGTGAAATTAGATGTAGCATTTTTCCCCTCCTTGTGTATATGATCTAGGAGAGAAGAGGTGAATTTAAAAATAGTGTTAGAAGTTGAGTGTCAAGACGGTTTTAGGAAAACAGTTGGGAAAAGGTGACCTTCTAATCTCAAAGGAGCAACTGTCCACTCTCTTAAAAATGGTCCTAGCTCAAGGCTGCGTGTGCAGTTGACTGACTCTGTGGTGCAGTTGCCTGACAAGCTGACTCTTGGTTTTAGCGCAGGTAATGAGATCAAGCCCCTTGTAGGGATTGTGACAGTGCTACTTGGGCCTCAGTGGGGAATCTACTTAAGATTCTCTTCTCCCTTTGCCCCTTCCCCCAGCTCTGCACAGTCTTCTCTCTTTAAAATAAATAGATCTTTAAAAAAAAAAAAAAAAGGTCTTGGCCCAAAACCTAGATGACTGACAGTGAGACTGTGACTTCTAGTGGAGCGCCTTGGCTCAATACTTTAAAAAGCAATCCTACTCAGTCAAGGCAGTAATCCTGGGGGGAAAACATTCCAAAACACTTGGGTCTTCCACCCAAACTGTACCATATACTAAGACACTCCAAACCACGGTAGAAATATGCCCACTGGTTGACCGTTTCTCACCCACTTCAAAGAATATTCCATTTCTGACAGTTTAGCTACCCAATCTGATTTTTAGCAGTAAGATTTCTGTAAAGTGTGGTCTTCAACCTAAACCTAGCAGGTTTCGTTCAGGACTTTATTTTTTTTTTTAATAGCCTTCTGCTATTTTATAAAGTCATGAATTTAATGTTTCTATATATTTCGAGTGCAAAACACTCAACCAGTTCTTTGGAATTAATGGCCTCACTGAAACACAAATATCATATTCATTAAAATAGCTGATTCCAAGAGCAGTAGGGTATTAATGAAAGAGGCTACAATTCTACACCGATGATCTAATGTTCTAAACATTCATTTCCTACTGAAGAGACATATGGGTCTTTTTGTACCTCGCCAATGTCCCCCTTTCCACAATATACATTACTAAATTTATACACAGTTCATAACAGTCCTATTATATCACAGCTATAGAAAAAAGCAATGATGAAAGAGATGCCAGCAAATGATCCAGCAAGGGACGAATAGGAAAACCTTTAATTCAACATGTAGGTAACAAACTAAATCCAGCCGTCTATGGGTAAGACCTTCTTTGCCTGTCACAACATCGTGGGTGGAAGTCCACCCAGGGTTCTCTGCTCCTAGGCAATATTTGAATATTCGTTACAAGGGAAGGAGGTTAGCATGAAGAAAAGGGGGTAAGTCAGGGTCTGTGCAAGAGGATGGTGTCCGCTTGGATGAGGTGCTCCTGGTTCATTCCATCCACACGGCAGACCTTACAAGACTCACACACCTTTCTGCCAGGAAATGACACAGGCAAGGAGTCTGGGGGTGGGGGTCTACGGAGCCGCAAGGACACTCTCTCGGGAGTCCAGAGAGGCCCGAGGGAGGCCCGGCAGCGGTGTCCGAGGTGACTGCAGCTGCTCATCTGCTCATCTGCCACGGCCTCGCTCACCCTTTTGAAAAGGCAGGCAACACAGAAGCATTCAATTTTGTCCCTACACACGCGTGCAAAGAAAGCTTCGGGGTCTCCCCCCAAATAAATTCTTATTTTAAAAACAAAAGACAGGTTTGTGGCCATTCTCAGAGGCGGCCACATTAGTCCCAGGTCTGGAAAGCAGATTTGCGGAGGCCAAAGATTAGACAAAAGGCATGCGCTGGCGACACACAGACCTAGAAATGATTTTTTTTTAAGTGATTAAGGCCTCCCCGTGCTAATTCCGTCTCTCCTTTTGGGGAGGATTCCTGGGGCGCTGAGCAAATCCCTTAAGGCCTGGAAAAGACGTCGGACAGGGAGGGGGAGAAGACCCCGAAACTTTGCCAAACTGCAGCAGGCTGGTGGCGGGCAGCGGCCACGGAACCTCGGGTCCCAGGGCGCGGGGAGCACCCCAGAGGCGGCGGTCACCCCCTTCACCACCGCGACAAAAGGGCCGAATTCAGCCTTCGCACTTGGGTTTCCAGGACCGAAGCCCCGAGGGGGGAGCGGGCGGCGGCGACCCCGGGGCAGCCCCTCTCGCCGGGGCGAAGGAGAAGATGGAGCCTCGTGTCCGCGTCACGGCATAAAGGGAAGGACCTTCGGAGGCACGCAGACGAGCCCCCCGAAGCAGCAACAGCTGGTGCCACCCGCACCCGCCTCGGGCCTCGGCCTCGGATCCCGCCGGAGCCTCTGCCCTGGGCGCCTCGGCGTCCCCCGGCGGCGCCGCCCCCTCGGGAGCGCGGCGCGGGGGCTGCAGGCCCGGCGGCTGCGGCTGCGGCGGGGGCTCCGGCAGCCCGCCGACACAATGCGGCCCGAGAGCCTCCCCGCCCGCCGCCGCCACTGCGGCAGGCCCGTGGCCGACACAAAAGCCCACCGGCCGCCGGCCCTCGCGCCTCCCGGGCCCCGCCACCGCGCACCGACCTTGGGCTCCGGCGCCGGGCTCCCGCAGCGTCTTGGTCTCCGCCTTCCAGACGTTACAGCCCAGCAGGCAGAAGAGGAGCGCCGCGGACCTGCTCATCTCCGCGCCGCAGGGCCCCGGGCGGCTCGGGCTCGCCGACCACCGGGACGCAGCGGCGCGTCAGGGGCGGCCGGGCGCCGCGCCTCCCTCCATGTCGCCTGGCTCCGCGCGCGCCGGGCCCGCCGCCCGATTGGCCGCGCCCCCGCCCGGCGCGGCGCCGGGCTCCGCAGCCCACGGCCGCTCCCTCCTCCGCGCACCCCGGTGGGTTTCCCCGAAGAGCCGCGGCGGCGGCTCCGCCAACTCTTTAACCCCTTCGTGCCTCCCGCCCCGCCCGCGGGCGGCGCCCAGGCCCCGCCGTGGTGCCACCTGGCGGCCGCGGCGCCGCGCGGGGACAGGGCCGCGCGCCCACGAGCCCCGCTCCGCCCCGCGCAGCGACGCCCCCTCGCCTCCGCCTGCGCGCCCTCGAGCCTCCCCAAGGACCGCGAGCAGAACCTTTGGCTCCAAGACAGCCTCAGCATCTACCCCCCCCCCACGCCCCTTCCTTGTTCCCCTGCTACTTTGTAGAAAATAACACCTGCTTTTCTCGGCTGAGGCCTTCGCACCTGTTAACTGAGGGTCCTCAGGTCGCATTTGTGTCTCAGGGTGTGGCCTGCCTCAGTTTCCTTGGTATAAAGCCACCTGCAGCTACTCAGGTCTGCCTATGTTCCCCAAGATTGACTTGACACCCAGTGTTAAAGGTCAGCGGAAACAGAATCCCTGTGCCTGTATAAAATGTAGTAGGACCTCGGTGTCTAGGTGTTGACAGATGAAGGGCTCTACGCAGAATTGTGCTTGGCTATTTCTAGAAGGTTAGGGTGGAGAAGAAATTACTTTTACATATATTGAGGGCCTAAGTACTTTTTTTTTTTTTTTACTTTTGTCTTCACAATATATGATCCAAGAGATGGGTGATGTTATCCCAACGTACAGATGAGAAAAATAGAGGCTGAGAGGGTTAAGAATTTGTCCAAAGCACATAGCTGGTCAGCGGCAGAGCTAAGGCTGAAAGAAAATAATCAGTCTGGCCCTAAGGTTAAAGCTCTTCACAGAATCCTCGCCTAGGTACATTCGCCCCATCCCGCCCCAATTTCCCTTCCTCAAATGGGTCCTGTCTATATACCTTCCTCCATACAACCTTCATGTCCCCCTGACTCTGTCTACCCCATCTCCCAACCAGCACTGCAATGACCTTCGGACCTCTGTGCAGCGCCCAGGCTCTAAGGAGATTCACACCAGCCTCACTGTCTGCCTGGTGCTGCTTCTAGAACACCAGGCCAGAGGAGGGTTATTTCTATAATTTTATTAATTGGGCATTAAAGCAGGGCAGGCAGTATACCAAAAAGAGAATGAAGGATGGCATTTGCCCAGTTGGCTTTTGATAGACAAATCATTGTGTGACACAATAAAAACCAGGAGGTGGAGGAGCCCATATGGGTTTTATTGTCACCCTCAGGACCGATGCTACAATTAGTGCAAATTGTGCACCTGCACAGGGTGGCAGGTAGTCAGAAGGCGGAAGGAAAACCCACAATTAAGGACTGCCTGATCCCTCCTCCTTCCGACTCCCAGAGTCAAAGCCTTAGGGCTGTTCCAGGGTCCATCTCAGAGCCAGAGCAGGGAAGCGAATGAATGACAGTTCAGCTCAGCCCTGAACCCCAGCTGAGTCACCAGCCTGCAGGAGCACAGAGCCTGCACCAAGCCAGCTAGATTGGCGGGTAGACCATGACTCCACGGAGGAGGGTAGTCCTAAAGTTTTCAAGTCACTTTCTGGGTACCAGGCTGCTTTCTAAGAGATGTAGCATTAAGCCCCATCTTAGAGTTGAAACTTCCCACTTCAAATATCTTGAGGATGAGCCTCGCTCAGGGATGTTGGGGATATTGGCTCTGAGAAAGAGAACCAACCTGAGCCAAAAACAAACAAGCTAAGCACATTAACCAGGCTGATTATTGGATCACCTGGGACTCCTAAGAATCATGGGAGCTGAATTCTCATAAAAGAATGAAGGAAACCATTATTTGGGGGGGGGGATTCCTCATATATGCCACTTTGACTTATAACAACTTCCTTGGGTAATATTAGAATTCCCAAACTATAGATGGACAAACAAGTTCAGTGACAAATAATTTGCTCAAAGTATCCAGCTCTGATGACAGCAAACTCAAATTCCCTATAAGACTGTTACCTCCAAGAACGAGTTTCATGCAAATGATTCAAGTTACCTCTTGCTGTGTCCAAATTAAACCTGTTCTAATCTCAGTAATGTCTGAATCTAGTTAATGGTATCCAGTGAATAATAAGGTGCCAATGTTGATCTCCTGGTTTGGTAATGTACTATAGTTACATAAAATGTTACCAGTTGGGTTGCTGGGGGGAGCTCTGTGCAGGGTGTAACTGGACCTGTCTGTAGTATTTTTATATTTTCGTGTGAGTTGTAATTATTCCAAAATTATCAGTTAAAAAAACCCTGTACTATATAATTTTTTTTCCTAAGCTTTATTATTCCCTTAAGACACTGGGGTTAGTGGTCCTAGTACAGAACAGAATTTTTAAGAGTGGGAGAAGTCTTAGTAAACACTAAATGGTTAGTCAAGTCAAGTTGGGTCACATTCATGACTGTGGCTGCTCAAGTATAGTGGTTGGTATTATTGTGTAAGAAGATTTCTGTGGATGACATAGCATTTTAGGAGAAGTTTCTGTATCTTTACAGCAAAACAGAGGTTTGGATAAATAGTTTCAGAAATACCACCACCAATCCACTTTGGGAAACACAAAGAAGTTATTTTGCACAGTGTATCCTGTAAGCCTGTTTCAAACCCAAGAAGAGATCTGAGACCCCCAAGAACATTCCCCCATTACTTGGATGTTTTCAGTTACTTGGGGGGAGGGCTAAGAAGCTCAAATTCTGCTAAATCACATAAATAAGCACACTCACATATCATCTTCCCAGAATTATGTAAGAGTTAAATAACCACGCTTTTTTTGTTACTGGAATAAAAGAATATGGTTTACCTTTCCTCATTTTCTAATCAGATTCCAACTTAGTAACTGTGGAAAAAAAAATCACTGCTTGAGAGGGAGTGTTTGCAGAACAATGGAAATTAGAAGTGTTCTTTTCTTCTAGAACTTTTCCTGTTGCTTTTATTAAAATCTCACATTGTTTGACTAAAGATGAATTATGACTGTACTTATTTGAAATTGCTTAGAAGTTGCCTGACTGCCGCATTTGATTTCAATTTTTCCAGTCCTCTGCCAAAAGCAGTGATGCTATATACAGAACTTTTCCTGTCTGAATTTTCCAGAGACCTTGATTTCAGAGGCTCTGTGTCAAGGTTTCTTAGCCCAAGATTATTTATTTGATTAAAATCTTTCCTGACATTGGTGCCCATGCAGTGGAATTTTAATTGTCTTTTTTTTGTTTTTGTTTTGCTTCAAGAGGCATTGTCCTACCTTCTCCCCTTTTCTCCTCCTACCCCCCCCACCCCCCAACATCCGCTCCTAGTAAGAAGCTGCTTGTGAGCAACACTGATTATGAGGTTTGCACAGATCAGGAAGTGTGTCATGGACATTCCTACTTCTGCTTGCTGATGTTTTTATTAAAGTTAGATAAAATGTAGCCATAGGTAGAAATTGTAAAGACTCAGCATTTTTTTTCAGAAGCCGTTTGCCATCCATCTGAAAAAGAAAAACACAGAAAAACGACGGACTTAACCCCAGAACTCCCACTTGGCCCTCTTTTCATGGCTTAGCACCCATTTATCAATCCATGTGACTTTCCAACAAGATCTTCCTCTCAGACATCTCTTGCCCCCACACGGTCTCCTTTCCTTCAGGTTCTCAGCTAGGAGAGGTTTCTTATTAAAGAACTAATTCAGTGAATGCACGTCTGATGTCAGCTTCCTGTGAGAAGTTGCAAATTCCCGTTAGCCTACAAGAGCGAATTTCAGATCCCCCATAGCACTGTTCCACTTTGCATGGCCCATTGTGACCAAAGGAGTCCAGGACATATCAATAGGTCTTACTGTTGGAGAGAATTCAGAGGCTAGTCGCTAAGGATCCAGTTGCTCAGCAATACATTTTAGGCTTTGATGAACTGGATCCATTAGAGCAAGGGGAAGTTTCCAGTTCATGCCTTTGCTGGCCCACTGAAACACTGTTGGAGACAAGGAGAGCTCAAGGAGACTAGGAAAGTGAGCTTCCACGTTCTCCCTGGAAGACGTGTATCTGTGACTTCTGGACCTGCCTTCATAGACTTAGCAGGGACATCAAGGAAAGCAGAAAATGAAAAAAAAAATTTTTTTTTCAGAGAAAAAGAGTTTGGGAAAAGATGGGAAGATAATGGCGAATATGGAGGCAATAATTAGCCCTAATTAATTCTTGTTTTGGGGCTTAGGCTGTACCTCTAACAGGGAGGAAAGTGTCGCTGTGCTCAAGGTCCTAAATTCCCCTCCTATGGGTCAGTTTTCAGGTCAACACTGTGAGGGGCACTATTCCTTTCCTTTTCCATCCTCTTCATTACCCTCTGTTTAATTTTGAAGCTTTTGATCTAAAAGCTACCTGGTGCTGGTATGTTTCTCATAATGTCCTAGTCCTGGCCAATTAATAAACAGAGAGTTTCTCCCTCCAACCGTTCCCTTTCATTCAGATCCTGTAGCCATGGGTGTGGGGGCAAGGAGAAGATTTGTCTGGGCAAATAATACAACAGACTTAGATGTGCTGACTTTGAAAGCATATAGCATTAGGAGATAGATCATTCTCTGTACAAAACAAAAGGGTTGGAATGGCTGTACTTGGCCTGCCTCCATTTTGACCTCAAACTTTCAAGCTGGGTTCTCCTTTCTAGCTTGTCTCTAGGCTCAGGGGGAAGACCCTGCAGGCAAAGCATCCCCTGATGGGAACTGAAGCTGACTCCTAAAGCAATAAAGACTGCCCTGGGCCAGCAGGACCCTGCCAATGATTGACTCCAAGATCTTGATCGATTTGACCTTCACTGCCCTCCTGCAGGTAGCCACCCACCTTTGCCCACGTTTTCCTTACATAAACCTAGAAGTATCTTAGATACTTTGGAGACATTCTTTTGAGTTGCTGGTCTGCTGAGTTTCTGGTGCTGACTTCGCTGAAATAGATTCCTTTCTCCTTTCATCACCACTAGTCTCTCTGCCTTTGGATTTTTGTCAGTGGTGAGTGGCCCACACTGGTCTGTTTGGGACCCCCAGAGTCAGGCACTCTTGTATCCCTGTACCCCAGCTACACTGATTCCCTGACGAATCTTAACCAGATGTGCCTTTGGCTGCTTGTGTTCTATGATCACCCTCTAAAGAGAGAGAGGCTTTTGTGGACAAAAAATATATATATTTTCTGTTTATGACATACGTACTGTATTTTCCCCAGTATATATTTTAAAATTTCACAAAAATTTTAGTAAATATTTTGCAGTTTAGATTCTTTTGAAATCTTCAGAAAGTAAACAAAAAGCTTCTAAAAAAAAACCCATAAAAATCATAAACTCCCAACTTTTCTGTTTGGGAAATCCTGGGTGAAAACCAATGGTTTTCTTAAAGGTCTTAAGAAAGAGGACCTTTCTTAAAGGTCCACAAGAGGAGGGGAAGAAAATTATTCTGCCATAATCCTTCAAAGGTCTTGTTTTATGTCCAAATATGAGTCCTTGGTTTCAAAAATGGATTCTGTGTCTCAAATGTCTATTTTAAGTCGGTGGCATTTCTCACTCAGTGTTACAAATTCTGGTTGTTAACCCCTCTACCCAGTAATGTGCATGAACGCAGGGCAAATAGTTCCACTGTAAATATGCCTGAACCCTATTTATACTTTTGCTAAAGGAATTTTTTTTTAAGATTTTGTTTATTTATTTGACAGAGAGAGAGAGAGAGATCACAAGTAGGCAGAGAGAGGGGGAAGCAGGCTCCCTGATGAGCAGAGAGCCCGATGTAGGGCTCAATCCCAGGACCCTGAGATCATGACCTGAGCTAAAGGCAGAGGCTTTAACCCACTGAGCCAGCCAGGTACCCCGCTAAAGGAATATTTATTCCTGAGAGTAAGGGGGTAGACAGAGAGAGGTTCTCTATGTGGGGAGCTGCAGTTCTCAGTGTGATGGTTTAATTTTGCATGTTGACTTGATGAGGCTAGGGGATGCCCAGACTGTGTGACCTAGACTAACGCCGTCTTAGACAAACCCACCAGGAGGACCGTCCTGTGACCTGAAACCTTCTTGAACACAGCACCGCACCTCCACCCCCAAATTCTTAATTCTTTCATTTTGTTTAAGCACACCCTTAAGTACCCTAAGCACATAACATACTTGAACCACCCTGGAGATATGACAGTGACACAGACTTATTAAACGTTCTCCTCTTAGGTGGGCCCTCATTAGGTACTCCCAGTCAGTAGGGCTACAAAAGCAGGTCCTAAAGGTGTGTGGGGTTGGGGCACCTGGGTGGCTCAGGTTAAGCATCTGCCTTGGTCTCAGAGTCCTGGGATCGAGCCCCATGTTGAGCTCCCTGCTCAGTGGGAAGTCTGCTTCGCCCTCTTCCTCTGCCCTTTCTGCTCCTGCTTGCTCTCTCTCTCTCAAATAAATAAATAAAATCTTAAAAAAAGAAAAGGGAGGGGGAGTGGGGTTGCTGAGCTCTACTCATCTGTGGCTACCCAAGACAGGCTTCTGTCTGTAAGTCCCCTTAATTAAGCCATTTCTTGTCAAGCTGGATTTGTCTGCCTTTTTCTTTGGTTTTGTGGCTTCTTCAGCTGGAGGTCTTTTCCATATACTTCCTGTTCAGGGAACACTGATAAATGTTATTTCTGGGTGTGTCGGTGCAGGTGTCTCCTACTGAACTGCTGAACTGAGTAAAGCAGACGGTCTTCCCCAAGGAGGGCAGTCATCACCAAATCCTTCGAGGGCTGGCATAGGACAAACAAGTAGAGGAAGGGTGGATTTGCTCTCTCCGAGCTGGGACGTCCACCTTCTGTCTTCAGACAGAGCACTCCGGATTCCTGGGGCTTTGGCTTTGGACAGGAACTAGAGCACCAGCTTTCTGGGATCCCCGGCTTGCAGATGGCAGCCTGTGGGACTTCTCAGCCTCCATAACTGTGGGAGCCAGTCCCTCACAATATGTGTCTCTATATCTACATGTCTCTTGTTGCTCCTATTTCTTGGAGAACCCTAACTAATACATTTGGGAAGGATGGGTCTTCTACTGATTTGGAAATTAAGAGGTAATATATTTAAAGCTTGAATAACTATGGTCTGAAAGAGCTTTTCCTTTTTCTGAGCATAGGTTATAGGCTTCATCAGTAAGGGCTCAGGGATAGGAAGAGAAACCTCTATATCACCAATAAGAAATGGGGAATTTATAGCAGGGTGAGAAGCTAGTCTAAGGTCACTAAGCAAGGCAGGAAGACAGGCTACCTTTGCAGAAGTGAGGAAGGTCCAAGGGAGGTTATCTCTTGGCCTGGCATTGATGGTTTGGTTGGACAGAACCTCACAGAGGAGGAAAGGCACCCCGTGGACTCTCAAGTGTAGAAATAATTGTGTTTGATGCTCCTTCGAAGCGCCAGCTTGGTCATGTTGCCTCCTCAAAGATCGTCGGACCACACTATCCAAAGCATCCCTCTTCCCTCAAGTTGTTGCCCATCACTATCTCACATGATCTTTACCTCAATGTAGCTATTCAGTTCACCAGTGGTTACCCTCCTCAGACTAAAATCTAAGCTCTAGGAAAACAAGGCTTTTGTTGAGTTTGCTGCCATATTTCTGGCACCTAGAAAAAAAAATGTTTGACACAAAGTAGGTGCTCAATAATTACTGACCAAAGTGAAAAATCATGTCTTACCTTGAAGAAATAATTCCTTCCAGTTAGTCTAAATATAACTCTGCTACATTGGATTGATTCATGAATGAGCGAGTATTTTTTGAATCCTTGCCATGAGCCCAAAGTTTAAGAAGGTAACTCAAAATCCTCTCCAGTTTTACCCTCTCCCACTTTTCTGAATTTCCTTTCTGACCACTCTTTAGAGATCCCACTTCAGATCCCAGACCTTGCATTGAACTTGAGTCTTCTCTTGTGGGACATTTGCCCAGCAAGTTCGCACCTTGGGGGTGAGGTTCCAGTCCCACCTCTGCTGTGGTCCTTCCACAGCCCTTCCTGCTCTCTAGCAGGTCAGGTTGGCCCCATTCATTATCTCCTTTGTGGAGTTATTATAATTACATGTAACCATGTGTTGGAAACAACTGCTTTATACGTATAAGTTAGACCATGCACAAAAAAAGATGCATTGCCAGATTCTAAAGCGAGTTCGCCCAAAGTTCCTGCAGTCTGTCTGCAACAGTCAAAACTCTTAACAACATCTGGCATGGCTATCTGAAATGTTTGGGTAAACTTCTGACCTCTAAAAGTGCACTATTCTTGAGTTGTGACAACAGCATTTAGGGTAAAAGTTTATGTGCGCAATAATTCTCCAGGATCTTCTCCTCAAAAGAAGGCCTCCTCAGCCCTTTAAAATAAACTCAAAATAGTATACCTCAAAATCTGTAATATCTTTTCCACAGGAATATCTTTTCTTCCCAATGTACAAGTTCTTGGAGAGAACCTCCTTATCTACATCTTAATGGCTCCCTTAAGATCCCAACAATGACTTTCAACAATGCCATCAACTTACCTACTGGCAGGTATATGTAGATTTGATGGGTGGGAAATAATTCAGAGGAATGTGAGTTGTTACATGAAATACTAGACTTTGTGCACATATGATTCAACAACGATTCTTTCACCTATTTTTAAGGAGAGATGTTATATAACAGTGACATTTTTGTCTAAATGAAAGTGTTTTCATTTCAAATACGTATTTTTTTGAGCCACCACTTTGCAAGAGTTAGGCATGTGTTCCTCCCATCCCATCTGCTCAACCCCAAGAATCTACCCTTACCTTGGGTGAGGATGTTAGTGGATCTATGAATAGAGATTCTGGTATATTCCCTCGAGAACAATGGTGTGTCACAGCAAGGGATGATGAAAGACAGGAAACTAGAGAAATTTAATTAGGAGGCAGGAAAGGAATGGGAACAAGCCACAGAGAAGAGCCCAGATCCTCACTCTGCACACACTGACATTTGACTCTCAGGAACACTGGAGGAAAAGCAACCAATAGTAGCATAAAAGGTAAGATTCTCAAGCTTGCAAAGGCATCAAGCAAACAGAGCAAAAAATCCCACAACCTAGAGACTTTCCCTTCAACTGCTCTGAAATCAGTATGTCACCAAAAGTATGATTTATTGGCATTGAGCCTTATTTGGAAGCACTTTAGTATCTTCCCAGACTAATAAACCGTCTCTCTGTGCAGACAGGTGGTATAGTGGTGAAATGCCTGAGCTCAGACTCCAGGCTGACTGTGCTTGGACCTGGATGAGTTAGCCCATCATTCCTTGTCTTAGTTTACTCCTTTGTAAAATGGGACAAAAATAGCAGCACTTCTCCTAGGGTGTGGATCCAATGACAGAAAGGTTGGAGCCTGGCTCACATTAGCAGCTGTCTGTGTCATGCCCTTTACTCCACCACAGATATAGGCTTATTCTGAAGATCACATGGTTCTTGGCCAGAGGTGGGTGGCTGGCTTCACCTCACCCCAACCCTGTAGGTGCTGTTGGGGTCTTCCTTGGGTGCTACGGGCTTCGACTCTCAGATGAAGTGGAGACAGCTTTAACCCCTGTTCCTTCCATGACAGTCACTCATGGGCCTCAGCATCTTGGTCACACTCCCTTCTTCTGGACTGTGGACTCAGCAAGACTCCTGGATGCCAGGAATGAAGGAAGTTGATGCCTCTTCCACCAAAACTGATGCGTCCTTGAGGAAGGCAGAAATCAGAAGTCCCTGGGCCTGTCGTGTGGTCTTATCTTACCCTCGGGAGAGCCCCAGGTAAGGATAAGTGGGCTGGGCCAGTAGCAAGGGGGCTTGAGCACCAGTCGAAAAAGTCAGAAGGGAGAGAGACATTTGCCCCACCATCTGGAGTCTTTAATGTTAATTTACTTAACCAGTTCATAGTTTTAAAAATAACTAAGTTGTGAAAATGTGAGGATTATTACTCTCTTAACAAGGCTACAAAGAGTGAAACGTGATCTGGAATTGGTTCTTCCATAAATTTCATTACACCATGTGTTTTGCAAATCGACACTAGACTATAAGGGAGAGAAGAAAGCATTTCATTTTCTCAGTGTCCTTGAAACTGTATGAAGGTCAAGCAGGTGCTTATGACCGACAGAATCCTGAGTGTGAGTCCTATAGTGTATCTAACCAGGAACTTTGAAGTCATTTCTATCAACCTTTTCCCCCAAACACTCATACCCACACACCAAATAAAATTACGGTCCAGCTTTTTCAAAAACTTGCATACATGTAAAAAGCCTTTAAAGCCTAGGAGAAGTGGTCTATTTCCCACTCAGGGTTAGATTGGATGGAAATGATTTGGAGGAGATGTAAGTTGTCAGGAGAATGCCGGATTTCGGCACACATATGATTTGGTGTACAAGTACACCACTTGTACTTGTACAAGAAATAACACTTGCAGGTGAGAAGTCATACACGAGTTATAGTTAGGTGTTAGGTGCATCTACCCTGGAGATTGGGTGGGAGATGTCTAACTGGGTGAGTTGAATTTCAAATCCGTTTCAGAAGTTCTAGAATAAAGCTGCATGTGTTAGAGCAAACGATTCGACTTTACTCCACTGAGGCAGCCGCGGATGTGATCTGGGCATAGTGCACTTTCACTGTTTTGCCCATGGGAGCCATCTTTCATTTGGTAACGGAACCAATATTTCCCTAGAGAACCTACCCTTCCTCTCCTTTCACTCCAGGTGGTTCAGGGTGGACATGTAATCCAGGCCTGGCCAGTCAGCATGGAACTTTAGCCACAGTTCAGAGGTGGGAGTGTGGTCCTGTCATTCTAGGTCAGACCCAGTTCCAGAACCTTAAACATATTTAAAACACGAGCAAGGGGGGAGGTGGGCGGGCTTTTCCAACTGGAATTAATGAGAGGAAAGGATAAATGCCTTCGAACTCTGACAGCCACTTTGCCACCATGAGGTAAGAGTCTAAGAATGGAGCCAAAAGACCAAAGCAGAACTAAAGATGGAGACAGTAAGATGAGCTCTTGCATCCAACCCATATCTGAAGCTAGCTTCCCCGGGACTTTCAGTTGTTAAGTGAAAAAATTTTTCTTTTTCCTTTAGCCATCTTGAACTGGGTTTTCAGTTCAAATCTTGTTGCTCCAGATGGAGATCAGAGATATAGGGTGCCCACAGTTTGCTGGTTCCAAACACTGCCTGAAGGATGAAGAGCATTTACCGAACCTACCAAAGCCCACTGACTGTGGTTGTTACCACAGTGAAGAAAAACTCCGTGGAAGACTTGACTCCTTTAGTAAGGTACTTTTAGGGCATTTCCAATGTGGATAAGCATATGAGACATAAAGCAGCAAAACTGGAAACTCTGGATGTGCTGGTCAACCACTTCCTTAAATCTTACTTCAGGCCAAGTGAAGAAAGCCCCTACAAGCATGCTAATTCTTTGCGTATTATTAGATCCTAAATTCTTGTTGTTTTGATATTTAACCTGCTTACTCTCATTTTCTCTTTTTGTTTGTCACACCTGAATAGGCATTCCAGACACGGCTGGTGACAGATCTGTCTTTTTACTTCTATGGTAGGAACTGAAATGTCTTTGAAGGCCAAGTATTTACCAGCTACCATCACCTGTGATTGCCTTCTGGGTAACTGAAAGGTCGTAGCAGTCTTTTTTGAAGGTAAGTCACAAAAGCCAGACCTAACTCAGTAAATAGAAGTCAGCTGTGGTTGAAAACTAAGTTTTCAAATATGAATGTTATCCTGGCCAATAAAAATAGAAATCACCACAGAGGAGCTAATTAAACATAATAAACAGCTCAAGAGGAATGGGAAGCAGCTATTTTTCCTGTCTCCAAAGCTTTTATTACAGGGGAAGGAAGGGCTAATCAGGAACACGGGAAGGATGGGAGACTCATAGCGAGGACTGAATGTTTGGCATCGGAGTAAAGCAGAGTCACAAATGTAATCCCCGGTGGGGTTTCAGCCCATGCCTGGGGGAGGGGCTGGGATCCAAAATCATGCAGATCAGTTATGCGCAGTTTATCACGTAAAATATTGAAATCTATAGCTAACTGGGATTTGCAGGTGGGTGAACCAGAACACTTTTTGGTGACAAGATCATATATGCCAGAGGGCTCTGAAGATGAAAAGGAAGTAGAGAAGGAGGTCATGGGGGGGGGTAAGGGATGAGCAGAGAGGGAAAGGGAGAAGGTGGAGGGAGAATTAGGAAGAGAGGCCTTCCTCCTCTTGAATTAGAGTCAAAGACGACTCATTAAGAAACCAAAAGAAAACGATGCCAGTCCAAAGACTTCAACAGATTGTAGTAACTTAAAAAGACTCAGTATAAAGTGGAAGATTTCCGCAGGATTTTACGAAGACCCAGGTCCCTTCTCTCCAGGACAGACTCTTGCAAAGTTAATGATGGATGAGACAAGCATGAAACCAGGAGGGAACCACCCTTTCCGTGGCTCTCCAGAATTCCACGCATCACAGGACATTTGAAATGTGGCCCTCCCTCTGCTCCATGCGAGGAGGCTGGGATTTGAAAATGGATGCTTTTCTGCTTTCCTGGAGTGCAGGCCTTGTGCCTCTCCCCCACAACCTGAAGATAGCTGCTCACATCTGCTTGGTTCCTCCCCCACTGAGCACACCATCTGTCCTCGGGAAAGACAAGGGAGGTCTTGCAGCTGACAAGCTGCCGCACCCAGAGCCCCTCGTCACACTCCGGGGCCCAGCTTAGGACGAGTCAACCCCGTACCCAGTCGGTCAGTGTGAAAAGTAGAGTTAAATCAGGATGAGGGATAAAAACAAAATGTTTCCGGTAATGTTGACTTGTCCCTAAAGTAACCATCTGTTCTGAGGTCCTGAAAGCTGAAAGGGGAACAGTTATGAGGAGAAAGAGGCGTGAGGAAAATCTACAGGGGAAAAAGGACAGAATGAGATTTCAATTTAATCTTTGATTACGGCATTTAATACACTTTAATACACAGGACATTTATTTACTGCTGTGCCAAAAATGCAGAAAGATGCAGGTTAGCTGGAGAGGATCTATGGGAGCTGGGACCATTTAAGAGGAAAAAGAACATCGAGTTTTCTGTGGTTGGACAACAGGCAGCTAAATTTAGGCACAGGAATAAAGATGAAGATACATATTGAGTCATGTTAACATAATGAAAACAATGTAGGAGAATGTTTAAGCAAGTTTTCAAGATTGCAGTAATTCAAATAACCCAGTAAATAAAATTAGCACGAGAAGTGTAGGTTTAAATCTCTAGCCAAATCAAAATAGTAGCCGGAGCTCAACTAATTAGTACATTGGGAATTTTTTTTTCTTGGAAGTAATTACAACGGTTAGGATTTTCTACAACTTCAAGAATTTCTCCCTTCTTGGGAGAACTGGAGACAGAGCCCCTGACTGTTTGCATGACTTTTGCCAAGTTACTTTCTCTTTCAGACTCCATTTTCTCTTTTGCAAAAAAATGGGATGGTAACTCCAACTATTTTATAGGATTATTGAAGTACTGAAATGTGATTGTGTATGAAAACAAAGCAAATTTGTAACCTGAAAGCTCTAAACAAATGCAGTTATTGACCATCAACTCCTTCAGTTTTGAGTTTTCTTGGTCTTCCACTGGGTCATGACTTTTAAAGTGAATATAGGTGCTCATTTAGATGACCCTAAACACTGGCCACGGAGGGATTAGCAACACTAGCACCCTAAAGTAGACATTGGGAAAACCCTGGGACACCAAGCAAATCACCATGAGTTTTCTTTAGGTGGCTATCATGAGGAGACCGCCGTGTCTGACCTCAACTAAGAGTGTCTGTAATGAGAGGTTCAAGTAAGCATTGAAGGACAATGTGGGCAAGCCAAAGGGGACCTTATCTAAAGCTGAGTGGCAATGGTGAGCGTAGTAGAGGGGAGAGGCATCCCCATTCTCCTAACTGCTCAGACCAAACACACCCATGAGCTGCAGGGAGGGGGATGGGAGTTTTTGTTTTATGGATACAGAGTTTCAGTGGTGCAAGACAAAAAGAATTCTGTGGATGGATGGTGGTAATGGTACCACAACAATGTGTTGAGGATGTGTGATGTGTGTTTTGCCACAGTTTTAAAAGTATCAATCCCCTCCCCCTCAGAATCACATTTTTTCAATATTTTATTTATTTATTTGAGAGAGAGAGAGAGAGATTTATTTGAGAGAGAGAGAGAGCATGGGTTGGGAGGAGAGGATGAAGCTGAACTGAGCAGGGATGAAGGATGAACTGAGCAGGGAGCCCCACTTGGGGCTCAATCCCAGGACCCTGAGATCATGACCTAAGCTGAAGGCAGGTACTTAACCGACTGAGCCACCCAGGTGCCCCTTGGAATCACCTTTGATTCTTACATTCATCTATCCATAAGATGAGATAACCTGAAGAGAGATTTTGAGAAGATCAGAGACGAAGTCCTGAAGTCAAAGGATCAGCTGGGTGACCCGGAAGCGGAGATGTTTCTGAGCTCTGGATTTTTCCTCTTCTCCTACCCGCCCAAGTGAGGACACAGCTTTTGTGACCAGATCCTCTATAGCAAGGCCACCCACTCAAACCTCTGTAGCCTCAGGTTAGCTCTGGGTAAGGAATGGGAAAGAGAGGGAGAAGACATTTAGAAATCTAAAAAAAGAAATCTAGATAGAGGACAAACAGCCTAGCAGTAATTTCCACAACAGAATGATGTGACTTGCAGTGATTTTCCACCCATCTTTGGGTAACAGGGAGACTTACTATGAATTTATAAAGACTCTGGAGGCTCCTTTTTTGGATCTCTTGCCCCTGATGGTTTCATTGTTAAACAGAAGGAAAAATAAGCAAGTGAGTACTGTGAGAGCAGGATTAAGGACCTTGTCCAGAAATAATTTCCCAAGTTCTGTGTCAATAGGCAATGTATAACAAGAGAATGTCATCCTGGTAGGTCCAAAGCTAAAAATGAAAACAAAATAAACCAAAGGTAACAGCAGACCAGGAAGCCAGTAAGAAAACTTTCCTATACTTCGTCTTTTGAAAGCAGCTTTTAGGGAGGAGCTACAGGCTTCAAATACCTGCTGCTCTGTCTTCTTCTTCTTCTTCTAATACCTACTCTGAAAACTGCAGGGGCCTCAGGCACCGGTAAGGGAAGACGTATTGGCCTTTCCTTATGATCTACAAGAAAGTAGAACATAAAGGGATGGAGTCCTTCAGATACACCCAGAGGCTGATCCTATGAGACATACAGTCACAAGCCAGGAGGCCAGAAATGCCATGATTCGTAAATGGTTAATTGCCTCCAAAGGGAGGGTGAATGGGAATAGCACTTCAAAGACATCAAAAAGTGTGTGTGTGTGTGTGTGTGTGTGTGTGTGTGTGTGTGTCTAAATTGTTTACTCTTGGTCCACTAATTCCACTCAGAGGTTCTGCCTGCAAAAATAGTCAAGTCCAAGATGTTTTTACAGGATTGTCTATAATGGCAAAGGATAGTGCATCACTTACGTATTGTATTGATTAGGAAAAATTATGATCTCTTCTAAATGGAATACTATGAAGGCGTTAATATGATTGTGGAAATCTATTTATTGAACAGATGGCTTGGCAACATGTCTCATTGGTGCAAAGAAAGTTCATAGACTTTAGCACTTCCTCTCTCAGGACTGTTATCGTCTTCAAACAATAACAGGACAAGTCCATGATGTTCAGCACAGCGACGTTTACAAACACTGCTGTAATGTGAAGCTCTACTAATTGAGATTGGTCAACTACATTAGGAGGTGACACATCATGCGGGTATTCAAATTATGCTCTCCATTGATCTTTGGTGCATAGAAAGCTAACTGCAATATCAAGTGGAGGAAACATTTCCAAAATAGTAATTATTGTGTAATTTCATCTTAGTAGAAGTAAAAATATCTATAGGAACAAAAGCTCATGTGCCTGCACGCATATGCACACACCCACCCACACGCAGCCCTAAATGTGCAATAGTAGTTATTTCCGGGTGGGATAGTTATCAATCCTTTATCTATGTTTATTTTTATAATGTGAATGTATTTTTTTTTCAGAAAGAAAATGCAACAATGCTATTTCCAGGATTTAAAAAAAATAAAGCACATAATGGCGATATTTAAGAAGTCCTTCTAAGGCAGTTATTTCTCAACCTTTTTTTCTTTCTTTTTTTTTTTTTTTTAAAGATTTTATTTATTTATTTGACAGAGGGAGAGAGATCACAAGTAGGCAGAGAGGCAGGCAGAGAGAGAGGGGGAAGCAGGCTCCCCACTGAGCGGAGTGCCCGATGCAGGCCTCGATCCCAGGACCCTGAGATCATGACCTGAGCCGAAGGCAGAGGCTTTAACCCACTGAGCCACCCAGGCGCCCCTCAACCTTTTTTTCACTACCACCCCCTAAAGAGTCTTTTCAGACAATTTTCCCTAATCACCCTGTCATGAAATTTTAATACCACAATATATTGTATATCTGTTTATGTACTTTACATACATCTGCTTTATATATAAAAAGTATATGATTTTTGGATCCTCAAGAACAAATCCCACTCCCCCCCTGTTGAAAATTGTGTTGTTTTTTTTTTTTTAAGATTTATTTATCTGAGAGAGAGAGAGAGCGCGCAAGCGTGACTGAGCAGGGGGCAGGGCAGAGGGAGAAGGAGGGGGAAGCAGACTCCTTGCTGAGCGCATGAGCCTGATGTGGGATGTGGGGCTCTATCTCACAGCCCCGAAATCATGACCTATGTTGAAACCAAGAGTCAGACATCTAACCAACTGCACCACCCAGGCACCCCGAAAATTATGTTCTAAAGGAGAATAGGAGTTAGCATGCAGAAACGTGCTTAATTACTAAATTACCTTTCTCCTTCACTTCTTCTTTTGCATAATTTATTTTAATTGTTTGTATAAACTCACCAGCCAGCAACTCAAAGCAATCTGCTGTTCAAATTCTCTTCACTGACTGACTTTCCTGAGACGTGGAGGGGTACAGCCTAGCCTGGTGGACCCATACATTTCACTCATTGTTGCTTCTTGTCCTTAGCAGGTGTTAGGGAAGAGAAGTCTTGGGTGAGAGCTGAAGCTCTATCCTCAGGCAGACTTTCTTCTTCCCCAGAGAAGCCTCAGCTCTGTTCTTAGGGCCTTTTGGGTCAGCAAATCACACACACCTAAATTATCACACATAATCTTCCTTACTTAAAGTCAACTGATTATGGACTTTATTTATTTTTTTAAAGATTTTATTTATTTGACAGAGAGAAACACAGCGAGAGAGGGAACACAAGCAGAGGGAATGGTAGCGGGAGAAGCAGGCTTCCTGCTGAGCAGAGAGCCCGATGCGGGGCTCGATCCCAGGACGCTGGGATCATGACCTGGGCCGAAAGCAGATGCTTAACGACTGAGCCACTCAGGCGCCCCTGATTATGGACTTTAATTACATCCACAAAATACCTTCACAGCGACATCTAGATTAGTGTTGGAATAACTGGGCTCGTAGCATAGCCAAGCAAATGTGTAAGACTGACCATTACAGCTTATCCTTTGTCAGTAGCCTTGGTACCCGTGCACATCTCCTAAATCCAGACTTAATCTCCAAATAAAGACAGTAATAGGGTCATACATGTTCACTCCTCTGCTTGGACACCCTCTAACTTAAATACCATGATATATAAAGTTAACTTATTCATACCTCTCATGTTAGATGTTAAAGGGAAGAGGAGGAAAATAGAGTATATGGTAATATATACACAAACACATTCATACCAAAATAAGGAAGAAATTACTATCCCCATTTCTGTGTCTGGTCATGTGGTCATAGCAAGCACCTTAGTGGGTCATAGTCTGGTAGAGTGACCTAAACGTTCATTCCTAAAAGCCCTGGACCATTAGCAGTCCTCCCCAAATTGGGTTGTTGTAATTTTTTTTCTTTTTTCCCATTTAAAATTTTTAAAAGTTTTATCGGAGTATAGCTGATGGATAATATTAAATTACTTTTGGGATGCCTGGGTGGCTCAGATGGCTAAGCATCTCCCTCTGGCTCAGGTTGTGATCCTGGGGTCTGGGGATTGAGACCCACGTTGGGCTCCCTGCTCAGCGGGCAGTCTGCTTCTCCCTCTGCCCCTCCCCCCTCCCTTGTACGTGCGTGTTCTCTCAAATAAATAAGTAAAATCTTAAAAAATATATATATATTTCCAGACATGCAATAGAGCGGTTCAATAATTATACACATAATTAAATGCTCACCACTGTGCTGCACTTTTCATCCCCGTGACTTATTTCTTAACTGTAAATTTGTACCTCTGAATCCCCTTCTCCCATTTTGCCCATCCCTCTGTCCCCTTCCCCTTAGGCAAACTCCAGTTTGTTCCCTATATGTATGAGTGTTTCTTTCTTCTTGTTTGTTCATTTGTTGTGTTTTTTAGATTCCACATGTAAGTGGAACCATATGGTTGTTGGCCTTTCTCTGCCTGGCTTATTTCCCTTAGCATAATACCTTCTAGGTCCATTCCTGTTGTCGTAAATGGCAAGATTTCATTCTTTTTTAGGCTGACCAATATTCCTCTGTGTGTGCATGCGTGTGTACGTATCATATATCCATACACACACCCCACATCTTCTTTATCTATTCATCTATCAATGGAGAGTTAGGAGGCTTCCATATCTTGGCTATTGTAAATAATACTACAGTAAACATAGAGATGCATATCTTTCTGAATTAGCATTTTTGTTTTAAGGTAAGTACCCAGAAGTAAAATTATTGGATTGTATGGGACTATTTCTAATTTTTAAAAATTTAACTTTTTTCAATTTATTTTTTTCATTAAGTTTTTATTTTTAATTCCAGTATAGTTAACATAGTGTTATATTAGTTTCAGATGTGCAATATAGGGATTCAGTAATCCCATACATCAGCCACTGTTCATCATGACAAGTGCACTCATTAATCCCCATCACTTGTTTTATCCATCCCCCACCACCTCCCCTCCCCTCTGGTCAACAACAGTTTGTTCTCTATAGTTAAGAGTCTGTTTCTTGGTTTGTCTCTTTTTTTTTTTCTTTGCTCATTTGTTTTGTTTTTTAAATTCCACATATGAGAGAGATCATATATTTGTCTTTCCCTGACTGACTTATTTCGCTTAGCATTATATGTTCTAGCTCCACCCATGTTGCTGTAAATGGCAAGATTTCATTCTTTTTTATGGCTGAATAATATTCGATTGTATACATACACCACATCTTCTTTATCCATTCACCTATTGATGGGCACTTGGGCGGCTTACATAATTTGACTACTATATACAATACTTATAAATACAGGGATACATGTATCCCTTTGAATCAGTGCTTTGGCATTTTGGGGGTAAATACCTAGTAAAGCAATTACTGGATTATAGGGTAGTTTTATTTTTTAACTTTTTGAAGAACCTCCATACTGTTTTCCACAGAAGCTACACTACTTTGCATCCCCACTAACGGTGCACAAGGTTTCCTTTTTTCCCACATCTTCATTGATACTTGTTGTTTCTTGTGTTATTGATTTTAGCCATTCTGACAGGTGTGAGGTGATATCTCATTGTTTTGATTTGGATTACCCTTATGATGAGTGATGTTTCTATCTTTTCAGGCATCTGTTGGCCATCTGGATGTCTTCCTTGGAGAAATATCTGTTCTTGTCTTCTGCCCATTTTAAACTGGATTATTATTATTATTTTTTTGGGGTGTTATCTATTCTTTATATATTTTGGATACTAACCCTTGATCAGATATGTCATTTGAAAATATCTTCTCCCAATCAGGAGATTGTCTTTTAGTTTTATTGATGTCCTTCACGGTGCAGGTTTTATTTTGATGTAGTCCCAATAGTTTATTTTTGCTTCTATTTCCCTTGCCTTAGGAGACATATCTAGAAAAATGTTGCTAAGGCCAATGTCAGAGAAATTACTACCTGTCCTCTCTTCTAGAATTTTTAGGGTTTCAAGTCTCACATTTAGCTCTTTAGCCTATTTTGAACTTATTTTTGTGTATGGTATAAGAAAGAGGTCAAGTTTCATTCTTTTGCATGTAGCTGTCCAGTTTTCCCAGCACCATTTTTTGAAGAGATTGTTTTTTTCATTTTGTGTATTCTTGCCTCCTTTGTTGAAGATTAATTGACCATATAATCATGGGTTTATTTCTGGGCTCTCTATTCTGTTCCATTGACCTATATGTCTGTTTCTGTGCCCGTACCATACTGTTCTGGTTACAAGAGCTTTGTAGTATGACATAAAATCTGGAATTGTACACCTCCAGTTTCATTTTTTTCCCCTTTTCCAAATTTCTTTGGCTATTTGGGGTCTTTTGTGATTCCAAACATATTTTAGGATCATTTGTTCCAGTTCTGTAAAAAATGCTGATGGTATTTTGATAGGGATTGCATTAAATGTGTAGATTGCTTTGGGTAGTATAGACATTTTAACAATAGATTCAGTTTGCTAGTATTTTGTTGAGGATTTGACATCTATGTTCATCAGAGGTATTGGCTTGCTGCTTTGTTTTTGTGGAGTGTCTTATGTTTTGAAATTTGGGTAATGCTTGCCTCATGGAATGAATTTGGAAGGTTTCTTTCCTCTTCTATATTTTGCAGTGGTTTGAGAAGAATAGGTATTAACTCTTCTTTAAATGTTTGGCAGAATTTTCCTGTGAAGCCATCTGGTCCTGGGCTTTTGTTTGTTAGGAGTTTTTTGATTAGTGATTCAATTTCTTTGCTGGTTTTTAGTATGTTTAAATTTTCTATTTCTTCTTGCTTCAGTTTTGGTGGTTTATATGTTTCTAGGGATTTATTCATTTCTTCTAGGTTATTCAACTTGTTGGCATATAATTTTTCATAATATTCTCACACAATTGTATTTCTATGGTATTGGCAATTTCTCTTCATTTATTTGTGATTGTGTTTATTTCAGTCCCTTTTCTTTCTTCATGAATCTGGCTAGAGGTTTATCAATTTTGTTGGTTTTTTAAAAGAACCAGCTCCTGGTTCCATTGATCACTTTTATTGTCTTTGTTTTGTTTTGCTTGTTTTTTTGTTCCTATATAATTTATTTCTGCTCTGATCTTTATTATTTCCTCTCTTCTGCTGGTTTCGGGTTTTGTTTGTTGTTTTTTTTTTAGCCCCTATAGTCCTAAGTTTAGGTTATTTGAGATTTTTCTTGCTTCTTGAGATAGTCCTTATTGCTACAAACTTCCCTGTTAGAACTGCTTTTGCTGCATCCCAAAGGTTTTGGATCATTGTGTTTTCATTTTCACCTGTTTCCATGTAATTTTTGATTTCTTCTTTGGTTTCTTGGTTAACCCTCATTGTTTAGTAGCATATTATTTAACCACCATGTATCTGTGATCTTTCCAGATTTTTCTTGTGGTTTGTTTTTAGTTTTATAGCATTGTGGTCAGAAAAGATGCATGGTATGACTTCAATCTTTTTGAATTTATTAAGACTTGATTTGTGGCCAGTATGTGTATGTGGCCAGTTTGTTCCATGTGTACTTGAAAAGAATGTATATTCTGCTGCTTTAGGATGGCATGTTCTCAATACATCTTTTAAATCCACCTGGTCCAGTGTGTCATTCAAAGTCATGTTTCTCGGGTGCTTGGGTGGCTGGAATCGAGTTCCCATCAGGATCCCTATTCTGTGGTGTGCCTGCTTCTCCTTTTCCCTCTGCCTGACGCTCCCCCTGCTTGTGCACTCTTTCTCTCTGCGTCAACTAAATAAATAAAATCTTAAAACAAAACCAAAGAAAACAAAGTCACTGCTTCCTTGTGATTTTCTGTTTGGATGATCGTCCATTGATGTAAGTGGGTGTTAAGGTTTCCTATGATTACTGTATTATTATTAATTAGTTCCTTTATGTTTGTAATTAACTGCTTAATGTATTTGGGTGCTCCCATGTTGAGTGTATAAATATTTATAATTGTTATATATTCTTATTGAATTATCCTCTTTATTTTAACATTGTTAAATGTTTTAAAGTCTGTTTTGTCTGACATAAGTATTGCTACCCTGGCTTTCTTGACAGATATGTAATTATTGATAATAATAAGATAATTATTGACAGATATGTATTTATTGCCATTTTTTACTTGTTTTATGGTTTTTTCTGTAGTTTTTTTCTCTGATTCTTTCTTCTCTTGCTTTCTTTTATGGTTTGCTGGTTTTCTTTACTGACATACTTAGATTCCTTTCTCTTTATTCTTTGCTTACCTATTATTGGTTTTTAATTTGTGGTTACCATTTGGTTTGTATAGTACATCTCCTGCATATAGCAGTCTATATTAATTTGGTGGTCACTTAAGTTTGAACCAATTCTTTGCTCCTCTCTCTGCCACATTTTATGTATATTTTAGGTATATGGTGTCATATTTTATGGTGTCATATTTTACATCCTTTTATTTTGTGATGCTCTTGACTGATTTTTACAGATACTTATTTTTCATATTCTCATTTATGGTTTTCCTTTCCATTAAAGTGTCCCCTTTAATATTTCTCATAGAATTGGTGTAGTGGTCATGAACTTCTTTAGTTTTTGTTTGCCTGAGAAACTCTTTGTCTCTCCTTCTATTGTGAATGATAGCCTTGCTGAAGAGAGTATTGTTGGCCACAGATTTTTCCCTCTTAGCACTTTGAATGTATCATGTCACTCCCTTCTGGCCGCAAAATTTCTGCTGAAAAATCCACTGATAGCCTTATGGGGTTTCCCCTTCTATGTAATTGTTTTCTTTTGCTGCTTTTAAAGTTTTTCTTTCTTTCTTTCTTTCTTTCTTTCTTTTTTTTTTTTTTTTTGCCATTTTAATTACTATATGTCTTGGTGTGGACATTCTTTGGTTGATTTTTTGGGGGTATCTCTGTGCCTCCTGGGTCTGGATATGTTCCCTTCTGCAGATTAGGTAAGGTTGCAGCTATTATTTCTTCAAATTGATTTTCTGCTCTCTTTTCTCTTATTCCTCTGGGATTCCTGTAATGCAAATGTTATTATGCTTGATGGATTTACTGAGTTCTCCAAGATTATTCTTAATTTGCATAATTTT
>JAQQSY010000094.1:0-37494 GCA_028646535.1 Procyon lotor
CCCCCCCCCCGACCCGTCCTGCCTCCGCGGCACCTGCAGCAATCCTCTCTCTCACCTGAACCACAGCTCTCTCCCCTCAGCTATGGAAACACTGTCAGCTCGCTCTCATCTAAACCCGCCCTCAGCCCTGGATTTCCCTTCTAGAAGCCATCCTATCTCTCGCTGTTCTCTCACATTTGAGCGTCTTAACATAATAACTCGCGCTCACTGCCTTCACCTCCTCACCGCCCGTCGAGTACTCCGCCTTCTGCTTCTGCTCCCACAGCGACGCTGCACCCGCTCACCACGTCCCCAGCTCTGTCCTAACCGCTAAAGCCGCCCTCTGGGTCCTCATCAGGCTCTGCAGCACTGACACTGTCGCTCATCTCTCCTCACTCACCCCTTCTCTCCCACTGTCGTCTCCTGGTTTTCCTCCCGTCTCTGGATCACTCGTGGCTGCTTCCCGGTGGGGGTACCGTCTGCCCGCGAGTGTCCCACAGGGTTCCATTCTCAGCCCTGGTCTTTCTCCTCGACGGCATAGGCGGCAACCAGAGTTTCTGTTCCAGCGGTCCAAACATCCCTCCCTAGCCCAGACTATTCTTCAGAGCCGCATACCTACCTGTCCCGTTGCCTACAGGACATCTCCGTGTGGGCGACTCAGAGACCCCTCCAATTCCACTGTTTCAAGATGAATCACCGTCTTCTCCCTCCTTCTGTGGTGCCCAACCCAGAGACACCAGCAGCCCCCTTCATCTCCCAGCCTGAGACAAGGGGGCTCCTCCACTCTCGTCAGTCCCTCGGGAGTCTGTCCCCCAGTCCTGTCAGCGCAGGCCCTTACCACCTGCCCGCCTCTGCTCTTCTCCAGCTCCTCCGCCACCTCCCCAGTTCCGCTCATTATCATTCTTACCTCCTGACTGGCGGCCTTCCTGCCAGCCTTCACAGCCACTCCGTCCTCCAAACTGCAGCCAGAGCAGCCTTTCCGACACACGTGTTTCGTGTTTCATACCATTCCCCTAACTAAAAGCTTTTCATTTCTTCCCACCCATTTAAGGTCAAGTCCAAATGCCCGGCCTACCCACACTATGCCTGTCTCTCCCGCTCCTCTATCCCCCTCCACACCCCATGTGCACACGTGCACACACACACACTCTGGAACTGTGCCGTCTCGTGCCCCTGGGTCTTTGCACGTGCTTGTCCCACTTTTTGGAACAGGCTCCTACCATCTTCTACTTCATCACTTATTTTTTCTGGTTAATCAGTCCTTGGCCTTCAAGATTCTCCTGGGAAGCCTCCCTTGACCCTCCCCAGCCGCTCCCTTGGTGCCTCCCTCCATGGTCCCCCATGCTTGCCTCCCTCGCTGCGTCCTATGGGGGTCACCTGTACACTTCTCTGCATCCCCCACTAAGCTGTTAGGCAGGGGCAGCCAGCGACCTCACAGTACAGCAGAGCAGGTCCCCGATGAGTGTGTCGGGTGTCCGAACAGTTCTAGTCCAAGCATCTTGAGACGCTCTTTGGAAGAGCAGGCCAGAACGGCCAGCTGCCACGACCTACACAGAAGTCACTGTGAGCCAACGGGGCACCGTGGCGCTCTGCGGGGTCGGGGCCTTGGGCGGATCTCCCAGCAGGGCCTGCAGCTCAGTCCGATTTCTCTCCCTCCCTCAGCATACATGAAGCGGCGGCACAGCTCAGTCAGCGACAGCCAGCCCTGCGAGCCCCCCTCCGTTGGCATTGACTACAGCCAGGGCGCCAGCCCCCAGCCCCAGCACCAGCTGAAGAAACCCCGAGTGGTGCTGGCTCCTGAAGAGAAAGAAGCTCTGAAACGAGCTTATCAGCAAAAGCCATACCCGTCACCAAAAACCATCGAAGAACTCGCCACCCAGCTCAACTTGAAAACCAGCACCGTCATCAACTGGTTCCACAATTACAGGTACGGTCCGGCTCGGGCGCGCTCTGGGCCCAGGAAATCAGGGCTCCAGGAAGCGGCCAGTCTGGCCACAGACAGTGGCCGGGAATGGTGCTCAGGGATGAGCTGGTGGCTAAAAGCTTGGTGTTTGGTCGGTTAGTTGGCTTTTTAATGTTTCATTGGAGTCTTTTAACTCCCAGGATGTAGGATCACGTGGTCAGGGACCATGCACGGCTGCCATGGCCAGGAAAGCCATTTCCACTTAGTCAGAGAGAACGTGGGCGCGTCCATGGCTCCCTAGCAGCGGAGGTTTCTTAGTGGAAACCCAGGGGGTCTTGTACAGCATTATCTTCCAAGTGAGTCTGAGTAGTTTTGCAGTTAAATAAATTGAGTTAATGAAGATTTATTGAGCATCTACTAGATCTCCAGACACTGAGCCCAAGTGTTTTAATCAGCACCGTCCCACCTGATCTTCACGGTCGTTTAAGGGACACAGTTCTACCTGCACTTTACAGGTGGAAAACCTGAAACTCCGAGGGATTAGGTGACTCAGGCGGAAGTGCCCAGTGCTCTCCCATAGAACAAAGCAGACAACGGTGAAATGTTTGGATGAGCTCATGAAAATCCACTGACACATAGGGGCTTGTTGACCGTGGCTATAATCCAGGCTTCTCTGCTAGAAACCAAGACTTCCCAGCGGCCTGACGGGAGTGCGTGCTCACTCAGTGCCCTGGAGGTGGCCGTCAATCGCTCGTTCCCATCAGAACGTCCTTTTCTCCAGAGCTCAACAAAACTGGGGCAGGTGCTCCTGGTTCTCCCCAGGTGACAAGTGCACACGCGTAGCCAGTGCACTTGGAGCCCTCCTGGTCACTTACCTTAAGCAGGAGGTGGGCATCCTCCTGCTTATGTGTCCCCAACTGCACCCTGCCTTATCTGTTAGGCTCTGCTGCAGTTTCCCAAGTGGTCCAGCAACCCCACCCCCACCCCCAGGTACTGAGCAAAGTGAGAGGTTTTAAAATATTAGACGGGAGCCAAAATAATACCTTGACTGCTGATGAAAGCTAAGTTAGCATCTGTAGCTAAGCGTGAGAGCCAGACAGCCCTGCTGCCTGGCCCCCTGGAACCAGGCAGATTTATCCATCGTGGCAGCACTTGTCTCCCGCAGGCCTCCCCGTGTGCTGCCTGGCTCCTGTGAGGACAAAGAAAGCACACGAGCTGAACACAACCAGCTTATTCATCCTAAATTTACAGATGAGCTAAAACCAGTGGCCGAGCGAGGCTAGCAGGGGCGATAGTGGAGCTCCCTCTACAAGGAAGGGAGCTTCAAGAACAGCAGACAAGGGAAATGAAGGAGAATGAATGGGAACCTGGGCGGAGTTTCCCAGAGCCCCCACCTTGCCAGGTGTTGTACAATCTCATTTTCACTTTCCAGACACAGAGGTGCATTTGAATATGTCCTTTCGAGCCTTCTGCACGCTGTGTCCATTTTAGTGCAAGTTTGGGAACTCAAGAGGACTGAGTAAAGTTGCTACCCGTTATACAGAGCATCTCCGGAAACCACTTCCCCGGGGGTCACCTTTTTCCCCAGATCTCACCTACAGGCCTCAGCGGAATGGCGGTCACTGCCTCCTGGCCAGGGCACGCGCTCTCCAGGATTCTCAGCTTCTGTCACTCACCTCGCTGACAACCACGGGAGTGCCCACCCCCTCGGGTGGTCAGCTGCTCACCGTGGAGAAGGCCCCATGTGCGCATTTAACATGAGCAAATTCAACCATACACAACAAAAGGGGAGAGAGGAGGAGCAACAGAACTCGAAACTTAGCAAAGGAGCTCAGATCCAGATCTAGAGTAGATGCTCAGTAAATGTTTTCTTTCAGAAATACCCACAATGAAGCAGGCTGGGCTAAGACAAATGAAAGAACCAAGAGCAGAGATTTGTTTCAGCTGCAGAAATCTGGAAAAAATACCCTGCAAGAGGTGTGAGATGTGTAAGGTCTTGAAAAAAGAACTGAAAAAAATCTTTTTTTTTTTTTTTAAGATGTTATTTATTTAAGAGAGAGCACAAGCAGGTAAGAGGGAGAAGCAGGCTCCCCTGCTCCCCTGATGCAGGACTCCCTCCCAGGCCCCTGGGATCATGACCTGAGCCAAAGGCAGATGCTTAACCCACTGAGCCACCCAGGCGCCTCTGGAAAGAATCTTATGAGCCACAAAATAGGCCAGATGAGAAGTGAGCACTAGGTCATTCAGAATTTGCATAAAGCCCAAAAAATTGAAGTCACTCGGTCGCCCAGGAGGCAAAGTGCAGAGCAGAGAGTGAGTGCTCTCTCCATGGCTTTAGCTCCTCCAACCAAATGCTCCTAACAGAGCCCAGCTTAGCCTGGTAGACCGCCGAGAGCTTCACGTATGGAAACAGGAAACAGACTACCCACCACAGGACACCTGGGCTCCTCCTAGAAGAACAGGTCAGCCCAGTAGAAACTCGTCCAGGCCCCAAATACCACGACGTCCTGCGAGCCTTGTGGAACTTGTTTGAAAATCAGGTGCTCCTGGGACCTGGTCCTTCTAGATCAGAAGATAATATTTTTCATGGACATGGAGACAAATCTAGACTAAGAAGGATGATGTCTCGTTGGTTGAGCATATAGTACGTGCCAGGCAGTGAACCAGGAGCATATAATCAGATCCTCGGATGAACGGTCAAGGGTGGCAGCCAGGATACCAGGCCTCAGGCGTGCAGTTGTCCCTCCCCCCCCACCCCAGCCCTTTTAGCTCAGCCTTAGCACCGAACAACAGGGATCCTGTCATTCAAAAGGCAGGTGGAGGGTCTGAATAGTCCCCTTTTTCTCTGGGCCTATTTTGTGTCTTATATTATACATTAATATTTTAGTCTTAACATCTCTGCAAGGAAGATGCTATTCTCCACATTTTTCAGATAAGAAATCTAAAGCCCAAAACAGCTCGGGACCTTTTTTCCAAACTGTAGAGCCAGTAAGTCTACAAAGCCCGACTTCAAACCCAGGGTGGCCTGGTTCCATAATGGGCCAGTCTGCCCCTGGGACACAGAGTTAGTCCCTAGTAGACCTGTGGCCTGCCTGTCTAACTCCCACCTCCCCAGCCAGTGGGAGCAGGATTAGGTGTTCACCCCTACGGACATTCCTGGCTGCAAAGGGGCTTGCCCTCACTGCAGCGTCCAGGAGCCTGCCGACAAGGGCTTGCATTTCGCAGGCCCCCGTGGTAGCTCCAGAGAAGGAGAGTCTTCTCTAATACCAGAGAACTTCAGGGGGGTGGGAGGAAGGGAAGCTTTAGGACCTCACCCTGCAGCTGTCACTCAGAAACCATCCTCAGGACCAGGGTCAGGGCTCAGGCTGTGCAGGGAGCAAATAACAATGTGAACACATCACTGCCACCGAGGGTTCTGATACACTGGACTGAAAACTTTCTCCCTGGCTTCAACACTCCCTACATCCAACACAAGGCCTGGCATATAGTGGGCTCTCAAAACATGTTACCTCTTTGGGGTCTGTGTACTGCAGAAAATATTTTTATTGCATGCCTAACCCAAGGGCTTTCGGCAGGCCCAGTTTCTGCAAGACAGTGGGCTTCGTGCCAGTTTACCTGAGGATGCTTCTCCACTAACAGTTGGCACATTGATCAGAGGCTTTTCGGCGCTTTGGAATAACCATTTAGAGAGTTCTGACGGAGCCTAGTACTGTGAGCAGATGGAAGAAACAACTTTGGCACAAAAAAAAAAGACTTAAGAGCCCTTTCTTGATGTCATCAGGGGCCCATCTGTAGCTGTTCCTTCAGACCCAACAAAGGGAGCACACGGTCCCGGTAGGGGGTTCCTGCTTGATGACAACATGCTTGATGTGTTGGAGCATCAACGTATGGAGCATATTTGGTCTCCTTCATGCAGAAGTGACCCTGCCCCAGAGCCCTGGCCCCTGATCTGTGGCTCAGAGCACCACGCTAAAGTTTCTGGCTTTGGGCACTGTATTCATTGGTTCTTAGGAAGCCCTGATGAGGAAGCAGTGGTTAGCATCCGTCCTGGGCCTCCACCTGCTAGTTCAGTCAGCGCTCCTTGCTGTGAACCGAGCACCGTGCCCCGCCTGGGTGTGCCGAGTGGGACCTGGCCACCTGCGGGGAGACGGGGCGAGAGGGGGATGGAGGGAAGGTGCCATTAACCAAGTCCGCGGGCTCATGGTCCTCCTGAGGAAGAGGAGGCCGGCGGCCAGCCAAAGGACGACTCCGGCCAAGGCACGGAGTCTGGGAACCAGCGCGGGGGGGTGGCGGCGGGGTGACGCCGGGACTGGCCCGCGCCCCCCCAGCAGCCCCGCTCACGGCGCCCTCCCGCTTGTGTCTCGCAGGTCTCGGATCCGCAGAGAACTGTTCATTGAGGAGATTCAGGCCGGGAGCCAGGGCCAGGCCGGGGCCAGCGACTCCCCGTCGGCCCGAAGCAGCCGGGCGGCGCCCAGCTCGGAGGGCGACAGCTGCGACGGCGTGGAAGCCGCCGAGGGCCCGGGCGCCGTGGACGCCGAAGAGTCGGGCGGCCCCGCGGCCGCCGCCAAGTCTCAGGGAGGGCCGGCCGAGGCGGCCGCGGCCCCGGAGGAGCGGGAGGAGGCGCCGAGGCCGGCGGAGAAGGCGCAGCCGCCGCCCTCGGGGGCCCCGACCCCGGACGACGCCGACGACGAGGGCCGGCCCCGGGCGCCGCCGCCGCCCCCGCCCCCGCCGCCGCCGCCGCCGCCCCCGCCGCTGGAGGGCCCCGCCGACGGCCCGGGGCCCGTGCCAAACCCCGCCATCGCCGCCGCCGCCGCGCCCGCGGCCGGGGAGGACGCCGCTACCTCAGCCGCCCCGCCGGCGGAGGGCCCCTGCCGGGCCCGGGACGGCGCCGACAGGAGTTCCGCTTTGCCAAGCACCAGCGCGCCGGCGGCCGCCCGCAGGGCCAGCTCGCTGCAGAGCCTCTTCGGCCTCCCCGAGGCGGCGGGCGCCAGGGACTCTCGAGACAACCCCTTGAGGAAGAAGAAGGCCGCGAACTTGAACAGCATAATCCACCGCCTGGAGAAGGCCGCCAGCCGGGAGGAGCCCATCGAATGGGAGTTCTGAGAGGGCGCCGCCCGCCGGGCCGGGCAGGCGAGCCGGGCCGAGCCGAGCCGAGCCGAGCCGGGCCGAGCCGGGCCGGGCCGAGCCGGGTCGAGCCGGGTCGGGCCGAGCCGAGTCTGGCCGAGCTGGGCCGAGTCTGGCCGAGCCGGGCCGAGCCGCGTCTCGCCGAGCCGGGCCGAGCTGGGCCGAGCCGGGTCTGGCCGAGCCAGGCCGAGCCGAGCCGAGTCGCGTCGGGCTGGGCTGGGCTGGGCTCGGGCCGGGCCGGGCCGGGCCGGGCCGGGCCGGGCAGGGCAGAGGGGCGGGCGCCGACTCCGCGGCCTGGACCGTGTTGCGCACTTACCGCCCTGCGGGCCACAGGGCAAAATCGCCATAGGCCAAGGTGCATATAGAAAACAAAGGAGCATTAAGCCCAATCTATGTCGTGTTTTCAAGGAAGAAAACGGAAATGTGTAGTCGAGCTTTTTTGTACCCTGAAGTGTTTTTTTTATTGCCCTAAGTGATTTCCACAGGTTCTGGAATAACTCTTACAGCTTTGCCTTGCGCCCTCCTCTTTCGTGTGGGCTTTAAAAAAAAAAAAATCAAACCCACATATTAAAAGGGGGCTTTTTATCTGCCATCTAATGGCTTCAGAGCGATAATACACTATTATCTTCTTAAACCAGGAAAAAAAGGGGGGAGGGGGGATTTTTCAGAAAAATTAAAAAAGAAAGTTTTTGTAGCTGTTCAGTTGCCACTAAGAGATTGCACAGTCAAACCGACTCTAAACACACTAGTTTGGATTCCTAAATATTTTCAAGTAAAGAATCTTCTCGTTTGAAACTTTGAATTAAAATAAAACACATTTACTCCACATATTTTTTAACAAAAAGAAAAGTCACATCAGGAAACTATCTGATTTTGTGGTAGCTGACGTAGTGTTTTCTTGTACGTGAATAGAATCCTGACATGTAGTGCACATTGATCCATAGCTTTAACTGACGCTGGGCTTTTGCTGGCCAGGGTCTGTTTAATACACTCCATTCTAGGCCAAATCAGGACAAAAAGAAAAGATCCGAATCTAGGTATTTTATAATCTGCTTTTTAACCTCTAACCGCAGAGCACGCTGATCAGACCTCATATCTCGGAGGTTTAGGAGACAAGTTAGAACTGTAGCATGTCCCCGTTCGTTCTGTTTAATTTATGGTGTCTACGTCTGTGTTAGCGCGTCTGCACACGCGCGAGCGTGTAAAGCAAGGAGGAAAGAGTGGGCCGCCCAGGCGGCCGCAGGCAGTCGGGGGGCCGCAGGGGCCCGGCCGGCGTGGGCAGCAGGCTTTCCTTGGCACAGAAGGCAGCACACCGCACAGCACTCTCCCGGGCGCCTGATGGACTGAGCCCCACCAGGGGCCGCCGCTTCCCGGGCCTGGGCAGGGCTCTCGCGCACGCGCACTCTCTCTCTCTCTCTCCCGCTCTTCCCACCACAAGCACTGAGGACTGTTGACGTCGTGGGAAGCTTCCTTCCCTGCAGAAGAGAGAACGTGGCAGTCTGGGCTCTGCTCCCACCCCTGTAGAGATGGCCCGCACTCACACCAAAACGTTGTTGCTCTTCACTTCCAGACCAGACCTTTCATTGGCCCTTCATTCATTCATTCTGCCTCTTGGGACAGTTCTTTTATGCACAGTCTAGGGCAGTCTAAGTACAAATCAGAAGTCTAACTTGTCTCGGATTCCTCCTGTTGTCTATGTGTATATGCGTGAGAATAGAGGTGGGTGAGAGTGTGCGTGTGTGCGTGTGTGCAATTTTATACGTCTGTGTATTTTCTTAAGTACCTGTGCACACATAGAGTGCATTACTGCCACCTTTTTCAATAAGCTGTTTTATCAGTTATGGCTTCTACAAGTTTGCTAATTTAGACTCCTTTATTGCCATATCTTTAAACTAACAATAGATGATTTCGGTATATATATATATTTTTTTTTGCTTATTTATAGGTGCTGTATTTTATTATCTGATTGTTAGGAAGGGATGAAAGGGGCAAATATTCTTTAGAGGGATAGACTGCCGGCAGTATTGGGTATAATTTACAAGATGTAGTTGTCATACTGTATATTACTGATTGAAAACTTTTTGACCGTATTGTGTATCATTGAAACCTTTGTCTTAGGTCAACATCTTTGGATGGCATTTTAATGGTGCATTCATTATTTCTTAAGTTTAATTAATATTACCTTTTTTGATTTGGGGGGGTGGGAGGGAGTTATAATTTTCAAGGTATGCTCCCGCTATTACACCTCAGTGTGCTTGTATTAATTAACTTGTAGGACTTTGACTGTAAGATGTGAAACCACATTTCTTGCATGATGTTTTAGGAATTATGTAGTTCATTTACAGTCTTTTAACCTGCAACCGCAGCACTTAGTTCAAGTTTTCACAAACTTAAGAGTCACTACACTAAAGACAACGCCTTTTCATGAATAAGAAGTTTTCAGAAGGCTCTAGGAGGCTGGGAGGCAGGCTGTTTGTCTTTTGATGGTCGTTATCATCTCTGAACTTGACCTGGTTCAGTGAGAAGAGAATTCAAAATGGAGGAGCTGAAGGGGAAACCGATTACCATCTGGCTCGATGCAGGTGCGTTAGGAAGAGCGAGTTTGCGTTAGTGACCCCCTAGGACAGTGAGTAGCAGAGCCCCTGACAGTACTGTGGTGTCCTCTCCACAAAAACCTCGAGGGAATTTTGTCATCGTGTGTGATGAATCTCTGGATATCTGATTTTCATTAGAATGACAAGCAGGGAGTTAACCAGAAATATTAGGGTAGTGTTTCAGTTTTAAAGGCATGACTGTTATCTACAAAGGTGTTCAGTCCGAGGAAATTGAGAAAGTATAGGTTTGTCCATCCTAGTGGCCAAGTAGTAACTATCTAAAACAGCCACTTTGGCTCTTCCAAGCAATTTAGTCCTTCTTGTTGGGTTTTTTATGGTTTGTTTGCGTTTTGTTTTGTTTTGTTCTAACTAGGTTTTCATTGATTTCCACTCTACCTTTTTTGCCAGACTTACATCTGGGTGCTCGATACAATCAGTTGGTTAAAGTTTGCTTGCGGTTCTGTGTTTGTATTTTTTTTCTCTATTTATTATTATTTTTTTAATTGTGATCCCAACCCTATGATCTTTTGTGTTAAGCTTTCACTGTCTGTAATACTTCTAAGAGCTGCCACTAAGTATCAGAAACCTTTCAGGGGTCGGGGGAGCCTTCCCCCCTCCTCGATGCACCTCTCAGTTTGAGTCTAAGGGTTGATCTTTCATCTTGATAAGCAATACTCAAGTGCCTTGAACAGCATCCTCTGCGGGAGGCTTACCTTCAGCTGGCTGGCATTCCAAGCAGTAGCTCCCACAGGCAGCCGACCTCCTCCTCTTTATGCTCCATCAGTTTAAAAAGCTGATTTGTACCTCTCCCCTGGGGAAAACGGTTCCGTATAAAACACTAACACTTAATTACAAGCTCCATTATACCATTTTAAATGGCTTCTTTTTGTTAATTGGAGCCAGTGTTCATAACTTAAGGTTTTGCCGTTACTTAGCTGGCTAAGTGGAGGCCCGGTATAAAATCAGTGTTCACATTCAGCCTCTTGACCCTTGGCTCGCACCCACAGTCCCTCGTGGGGTGTCTGAGGTGGAAGGTGCTCGGGTTCTGTCCCAGACCTGGGCCCGCTCGCCTCCACCGCCTGGCTCCCCGGTGACCGCCAACCTTGAACTTCGGGATCAGTCGGGATGTCTGTGATTTCTGTCCGCCAGCCCTCCCGCCCTTTAGAAAGGACTCCCCCAACCAGCTGGCTCAACCCGATTATTCTCAGAGCCAGCCTGCATGAGCAGCATTCCCAACCTGAGGTGGCTGTGTCCCGGGACACAGGCTTGCAGAAGTCTCCCAGAAAGGCCAGGCGCTTGACTCGTACGGCTACTCTCAAACCGCGGCCACAGTGTCTGTGAGAGTGACTGAGGAGAAGAGGTGATGGTTGTGGCCTCCCTGCCCAGTGTCCTCGCTTCCGGCATCTTTGTTTTCTCCCCATTTAAAAACCATCCTGTCCGATGCGGACGTTCAGGCTGGTGGTCCAGACCCAGAGAGCTACAGGGTTGAGGGTTTCTCGGTGCTCTCTGTGGCCGTGAGAGACCCTCCCCATGGACCCCCACCCCTCCCTGGGCCCAGCCGGCCGGCTCTAGGAGGAAGGACACCCCTCGCCTGCCTCCGTGGTCCGAGCCACGTCAATCATGCAGCTGGTGAGGAAACCAAGGCAAGCTGTACCCTAATCCGAGGGAAAACTGTGGCGTCCGCTCGTGGCCCTAAGACTGTGCCCCAGTCGTGCCCTAAGAGGTTGGGGCAAGAGTCACACACACACACCCCCGGCTCAGTCCGCAGGCGGGTACCTTCCCGGCAGGCGGACTGGGTTTCTTTGTTCCTCCGGAACTCCTGCCCTCTCTCACAGCAGTGATCAATGAACTCTATTGACATTCTATGCAATGTTTCTCCTCCCTCTCATTTTAGAAAAACAAACCTTGCCGAAGATAGCAGAGGAGCTGGGGGGAGTAGATCACGGCCTTCTGGGATGCGCACTGCGTGAACCGGTGTTTGTGACTTACTCCATCTTGAGCTGGGGGACAATAGCCATTGCCTTAAATGCACTATGACAGGCGCCTCTCAACAGGCCTAAAAACGGGAGTCTGCCCTTAGCCCTCGCAAGCCCCCTCTTTGGGAGGCCGGGAGGCCAGCAAGCGAGCCGTGTGGGGGAGATGGAGCAAGGCGAGGTTCGGGCCCGTGTGGCCCGCGTGGTGGGCCGTTACCCACGTTCCTTCGGGCAGGACGTTTCCTTCCCTCCCCGGATATCCTCCCTGTCAGGACACTCCTCCTCGTTTGTCCCCTTCTACCTCACTGACCTGTGCTCCCACTTGACGTTACTCCTCACCCCAGACCCCTCAGACCGGCGAGGCACGAGTGGCCTCTTGGGGGGGGGGGTGGCGGAGAGTGCTAGAATCATCGCATTCGTGAGTGTGTCTGGGCCTGGCGGGCAGGCTTCCTTCCCTCTTCTCTTTTGAGCAAAACGTGGGCAGACAGCTGTGCTCCTCGAGGCACATGGATTTTTCTCTTGACTTCCTCCTGTTCCTGACGCTCTGGCAGCTGTTTCCTTTGCAGGCAGGGGCGGTCTCGGGCCTCAGCGGGCCCTGCTCTGGCCTGCCTTTGCTTTCTGCCCATTCCTGCTCAGCTGTTAAGATCTGTCAGAGCCATTTCCTTGCCCTGGGCTGCCCCTAGCTGGCCACGTGAGGACACGGCCCCGGGGTTCCTACCTGGCGTCGGGGAACTCTGTCTTTGTCTCTGGCACAGGGAAGCTATGATTTCCGCTCTACTGTGACACCTCCTTTGGAAGTGTCTTGAGGAGGGGAGAGGACAGGGCGCTCTCCCGTCTGTAATCCCGTCCTCAAACCCAGCCTTCAACCACGTGACTCTTCCCAAAAGAGTATACTGGTTTCTACGCAGTGCAGAAAACAAACCCAGCTCCCAGAGGTCGTTGGTTAGACATGGGTCCACCCTCTCTGGTGGCCAGTGTGTTCTCTTGGTGGAAAAGGATTGGAAGTGGGAGCCTAAGGATTTGTGTCATCATCGGGCACTTGGGCTTTTATCAGGAAGAGCCCACGGTTAGAAATACCTCCCCCCCACCAGTGCTTTTGCGGTTTTGTGTGGGCCTTGGTAGCAACAGGGGAGCCTTCGTGACCCCCAAGGCAGAGGCGAGGTGGTGGCCTGGGCCTCCAGCGTGACAGAGTTCCGTTTCCGGGTGCACTGAATGTCTGGCTGGCTGGCACGCTTGCTGAGTCCCGTTTGGCAACATTATTTCCATTCCCACCAGTTTCTGCCTTTTTGTAGGCAAAAACAAGGAAACAAGTTCCCAAGGAAAGTTCCAGAAAGATCCAGCCTGTGAACCCTTAGAGATGTGCTGAAAGCAGAGGCCCGAACCCTCGGAGTGAATCAGGAAGGCAGAGGAGGGGTGTGGAGGGCAGTGAGCTGGGCAGGAAATGAGCCGCACCCGACCGAGTTCCCTGCCCGTCCTCGCCAGGGAAGGAGGAAATGCATCTTCCCAGTCTCTCCCACTTGCGGGACCTGCCCGCACCTGCCCAGACCTCGCTGCCGTCCTTCCTCCACCTCCCCTCCAAAGATGCTGTGACCACGCTGTCGGTGGTATCTTCATTCTAATTTTTGCATGAAGTGACATTTAGCTTTAACAAGACATTTCCAAAGCGCCTAGTCTCCTCCGGAATGCTAACTTTAAAAGTTGGGCATTGTAGGCGAAGAATCCTAAAAAAGGCTAGCGAGAGAAAGGCATTAGGCTATGCATAAATGTGCACTTCCCCATCCCCCTGTTATTAACCTTTGAAAATAACTTTTGAGTTGCTTTCCATGGGTCATTATAGTTTCCCTAATGATGTTAGGCATAGTCTGTGTCACTGTCATTTCCGTAGCGTTTAGGCTTTAATTTCTACCACAAAATATGCTATTATGCTATGTATCAAGCTTTCTGTGATCAGAAAGGAAAGGTGCCTTATATCCCAATGTCACGGCTACGTCCCTATGGAAAATAATCAGAAGCACAGTGTGTATGGAAGTGTTGGGACTTCCGTTGGTGAAATCAGACACCATTCAGCAAGATGCATTGAAAAGGTGGCACGGGGCTGCTTTTGTTTAAAGTTCCTCTCCTTTTTCATTTTTCCATCTTTTTCTTTGCCTGCTTCCTTTGCTTTCCTTCCCTTTTTTTTTTTTTTTTTGTAGTTTGCTTTAAACAGAAAGCACTTAAGTAGATGACTATGTGTGTAAAAAGCTCTGTGCAATAGAAGTCATTTTTCTTCATTTTTAAGAGATAATGTATTGCACACCAAATGAACTCAAAGTAAGCTTTAGACCAGGACGATTCAGGTTGTGGATGAGTACGTTCACTGTAGTTCCGTTTGTTCATGAACTGAAGGGAGAACAGGCCTCCCCAGCCCCCCCTCCTCCCCCTTTTCTCAGCCTGCCTCTTGCTGACCACCGAGCTAGGTGTGCCGGGGTGGGGGGGCACGGGCCTGGGGGGGGGGGGGGGGGGTGGGGGGGCCGGGGGGCGTGACTCAGCCGCTAAGAACCCTCCCCAGTGTGAGACCACAGCCATCCCTTCCAGCACTTACCCCTTGTTGAGATGGATTGACTGCTACTAGCCTGCCAGCGTGCGTGAGGATAATTATAAAAGGATGTTTCCTTGAGAAGAAAAAAAAAATTTATTTCTATCCTCTTCTATTTATTGTTAGGTTAATCATTTAAGTTCTTATCGGGAGTGTATTGTTTTGTGGTGGTGTTGCTATAAATGCTTTTTGCTGTCACTCCAGTGGTTACTGTCTGCTGCCTCCTGCCCTCTCCCCCCCCCCGCCACCCACACCCCCCCCAAAAGAACCGAAGGGTCTGGGGATCTGCCCGGGGTGGGGGGCAGGAGGGCTTCTCCAGCTGACACCTGTCTCCAGGGCAGCCGCTCAAAAGCTGGTGGTCTCCGCGTGTCTAACTTTTTTAAATGAGAGAGCGGAACGCTCATGTGAGGAGCTACAGAGACTTAGAAAAGCCAAGTTCAGTTCCCCAAAGCCTCCTAGAGCCTCTGGTAAGCCTTCTGGGTTCATGAAGTTCCAGCGAGCCCTGGTCCGAGCGGGCGCGGCCAGCCTGGTTGAGACCGTGGCTTCCAAGGGAGAGAGTGGTTTCTCGCAAGGCTGGCGCGGGTTGCTCTGTTGTGTTGACTTTTCTTAACGTTCTTGTGGTTGTTTCCCTTGCGTACCAAGGGGGGTCAAAACCATCTTGCGAAGCAGCGGTGTTTGCGAGTCCGGCCGTGGCTTGAGGACCCTCACCGGGGAGGGGGTCGTGGGGGAGCCTCTTTCCCCCTTAATGTGGTGGAGCGTGGAGTGGGGAACGCGTTGCTTGCTAATCAGGTGTGATGGTGAGGAGGGGCTGGTCCTCCCGGGCCCAGGAGGAGGGGGCTCCCGGCGAGGCCAAGGTCCAGGTGGGACCACACAGCCAACCGTGTTGGCTTTCCGTGCCATTTCTTCCCTTCTCTGAAATCATTGGAGGTCCCGATCTTGTTCTCGTCTCTTTGAAAGAAAGCCCTCCGATGAAATCATCGCCCCCATCCCTCCTCCCGCCCCCCCACCACCAAAGGGTTTTCATTTCTCTCAAATTAGTCTATGCATTTCTTTCTCTCTCTCTCTCTCTCTCTCTCTCTCTCGAGCCGTTTTCTGCCTCTTTATTTGAGAAAACGTGCATCTCCTGTCCCACCAAGACCCCTCAGAAAATGCTGTGCATTTTGGAGACGTGAGGATTCATGCAGAAATTCTTACAGCATTTGAACATAATCCGTTGGAAAATAGAAGTGGGAGGAAAAAAAAAAAAAAAAGGAAAGGTGTGTTTCCCCGCGTCCCTTTCCACTGAGTGAGACCTAGCTCTTCGCGATGTGCAATAACTACTTTGCCATGAGAGCAGGAAGCGAGCGCCCCGCTCCTGTCCAGACTACTAACACAGCACAAGACGAGCTCGCTCGCAGAGTGGCGGACTTCTTCCGGGATACCTTTCATAAGCTCAGCTCCCCACCCCCCCCACCCCAGTGTATCGTGGTGTCTTTACATTTTAGCAGTATTTTATATTTTCTGTAACGCACTAAGTCTTAGATGTTTTTAGAGCTCGTTTGTTAATACAATCACAGACTTTTTTTTTTTTTAATCCTCACAGAGACCCAATTGACCAAAAACAAAAACAAACAAAAAAACAAAAAAACAACAAAAAAAAACCAACAAAAAAAAAAGGCGTCATTTTTGTACAAATAGCTTCGAGAAGCCTCTGTTGTGTTGCTGTGACCCATCTCTGGTAACATTTTTTTTTCTTGCTATTTGTTTTCGACATTAAGAGTCAAAAGTTGATCCAGCTGGCGTGGGGGTGGGGGAGGCACCCGTCGGCCCCTGGCGTTGTCCCTTCTGTCCTTGGTTAGCCATACGATGTTTGTTCTCAGCACTGTACAACGGTCCCTATATGATATGGAGAAGCAATATCACTGTATGAAACTCACACCATGTATTATTACTATTCACTAGCACCCTAGGTGTGATAATTGAAGTAAATATCTTTTATACAAACACAAGAATGCGTGGGTTGTTTTTATTTAAAGTGCCCCGGCCTGAGGAAAAGCAGCAAACACTCTCATTTTGGGTCCAGAGGGCACCCCAGGAGCTGCCGTGCCCGAGGCGGCCACAGAGACCAGGCGTGGGGTGGGCTGCGCGGGGGTCTGGGCACCGCGCTCCGCTGCGTCTCCATCCGGCCCTGCGCCCCTGCTCTTCTCGCTGTGGCGGACCTTACTGTTTGGGTAGCCTTGAAATGCTGACCCTCTTGGCATCCGCTTCCTTGTCAGTGAAACGGGGACACCATTGCTTGTCACGCAGTCTCTGGAGGACGGGGGACGGTGGCTCATAGTGCTGGGCGAGGCTCCAGGCTGATGGTGGCAGCCCCGTTGAATGGGGCTCGGGTGCCCGGGGGGCCACGGCCGGGTACCCCTGCAGGGCAGCCCGCACCCAGCCAGTGGCCTGGCCTAGCCTGCTCCGTGTGCGTCGGGTTGGGGGGGCGGGGGTTGTCTCTCACTTTGTCCCTGAATCCTGATGTCAAAGACGATCCCGGGGTACCCAGTATAGTGAGCAAGTGAGTGGAAAGAGAAAGGAAGAAATGGTGTCTGTGGGTTTCTGGAATGATCGGGCTCCTGAGAGAGGGTCTCCGGCCAGCGCTTGAGGCTAGACCCAAGAGAGCCCTGCAGAGTTGGTGGCTAGTTGGTCCACGCGCTTGTGACTGAGGAGGTTTCTCATCTTGAACTCTAGAAGGCTGGAAGATTATTGCCATCCTCACTGATGTGTGAAGGGGCGGCGGGGGGGGGGGGGGTTGGTTTGTTGTGCAGTAATTTGTAGGTTTCAGAATGTACATTAATTTGTAGGTTTCAGAATGTGACGCTCCCACATGTGGTTCGGAAGCGTGAGCCGTCCTCCCTCCAGTGGGAGAAGCCTCCGCAAGCAGGGGGCAGTCTCCCGCCAATGCCAGGCGCTCTGGGCAGCCCTGAGTCTCATCTGGTCCCTCAGACCTGAGCTAGAACTGTCCCCAAACGTCTGCCCCCACAGATGAGAGAAATAAGGATAAAACCAACAGAGCTCTGCCAGTCTGTTCTAAGTCTGACTCCGCTAACATTCCGCTACTTTTCCGATGGCTAGTTTAGGCATGCCCCCCTCTTTAAAGATCTGTTAACTAAATTAAAATATAAAACGTAAAAAAAATTAAAGAGCACTTGGCACAAAGCCTTCTGACCCAGAGAGTCTCCCCCGGTGCTTTTAAAGTGGGATTTAATTAAGCAAAACTCTAGTTGCTCATGGTTTCATAGGCCTGATTCTTTGTGTGAATGGTTAGGTCCTGAGACACAGGGGAGCAAGGTTTCGTGCTCTGACTGCAACGGGGTGATGCCCCCCGATCCGGGCAGAGTCTCAGCCTCCCTGTGTGTGGCCTCCTTCTCCCCGGGGCTAAGTGGGCCTGAACAAAATGACGTGCCTTGTTTGATGACCCGGGGAAATAGGCTAAGGCCACCTGATGACGTGCAGTTGAGCCTTGAAAAACATGGGGGGCAGGGGCGCCGACCCCCGACGAGTCGAAGAGCCGCGTTTAACTTTGGACTCCCGCAAAACGTTACTAATATCCTACCGTTGACCTGAAACCTTACCCAGAACATAGTCGCTGAATGCGTATTTTGTGTTTATACGTATAATATACTGTATACTTAGAATGAAGTAAGCTAGAGGAAAGAATGTTACAAGAAAATCACAAGGAAAATACATTTACTCCAGGGAACCGTAAAAAATCCGCGTGTAAGTGGACCCGTGTGATTCAAACCCGTGTTGTCCAAGGGTCGGCAGTAATCATCAGGGTGTGCGAGTCATCCGCTGTGATCCCGGCTGCTTGTGTTTCTGAAAGGGCCTCTGAGTGGCTGCCTCGGGTTGGGGTACGTTCCTTCGCCTCCACAATCCCGAGCGTGCCAGCAAACAACTTGCTGGTTTCCTCCTGGGCACGGCATTGGTTCCTGGGCAGGGGCGCAGGGGCCGAGCTGAGACCCCCAAGGGCTCGGGAAGGCTGTTTTGATGTTGGGGGGGCCTTGATCTGCGTCTGGCCCCCCGAGAGCAGGGGGAGCCACGTCAGCGGAAGTGGGAGGCGCAGCACGTGCCCAGTGTGGGATGGGCATTCAGAAGCCACTGCCTCCTCCAAGAAGCTTGGGTTCTCAGAATGTCCAGGGGAAGGGCCTTTTTTTTTTTTTTTTTCTTTTTTCAAGAAATTGGTTTGGGGACAGTTAAAAGGCTGCTCTGTTTGGGGCGGTGGAGTAGAGGGGCTCCGGGGAGTGACGTTTGAGGACCCCGTTCGCTTCTCCGTGAGTCATCGGGACCCTTCCGTGTGGTCAAGTGGCAAAGCGCTCGGGTCGCACCGTGTTCTCTCCCCAGCTGGCCCGTGACCTTGGGCAAAACCTAGTCGATGCTCAGGAGACCCTTTCTGAGACGATGAATGATTTTAGCTTCTTTGAGCTTCCATTTCTGTCTCTGTGGAGGGGATGTGATAACACCAGACTCGCGGGGCTGCTGGGGCGGGGTGGGGGGGAGCGAGTGGTGACACCCGTGGACCGTTGATTACAGCGCCCAAGCCTACGGCAGGCTCTCAGGACCTGTTAGCGGTTGGTGTGGGTGTTACGTCATTAAATTTGGTGGCTAGAGCAGCTCCTGTCGGTCAAAGTCGTTTCCACCTCGTGCTGGGGCTGGAGGAGCCCCTCCGTGGGAAGGCAGGCCAGCCAGGGCTCCGGTGGCTGAGGCCTGACCACCACCAGGGATGCCCAGCGGTGCCCAGTGGTGCCCACAGTTTGGGCAGCCGGGTCCCCCACACCCAGCAGCTCGCTCTTTCTCCAGCCTCTGCTAAAAATTCGAGCCTCGGTTCCTGTGTGGCTGAAGCTGCCACACTGGGCTCGGCCACAGACAGGAAGGAAGGCCCCTCCCTGCGCCTCAGTCCTGTGGAAAGGGGGGCCATGCCGTCCACAGAGCTGGTTTCCTCTTAGAGCCTCGTCTGACTGAGGCATCTGGTGAGGCTGCTCCCTGCCCCGGGACCCCCAAACCCAGGAGCCTCTCATGCTGGAGGAGAGCAGATTCTCTGGGACAGTGGTTATCGGCTGGGAGGGACTCTGCCCCTCGGGGCGTTGGGCAGCGTCTGGGGGCATTTGGGGCCGTCCCGCTGCCATCTAGAGGGGAGAGGACTGAGGTGCTGATAAACACCCTACAAGGCATCGGACGGTCTCCCGACCCCCAACAAAGAATGACCTGGCCCCGAATGTCAACAGTGCTGAGTCGAGGAGTCTGGGGCTCCTTGCCGGCCGTAGTAAGCAGATAGTCACCGAGAGCTGCCCGGTGTCAGGGATGCGCACCGGGCTGGGAGTCGGGCAACCTCAAGCGGCTCCCAGCCCGGAGCGCAGACAGAGCAGCGCAGAACCACAGCCCAGGCCTTAGAACGGGAAGAGGCATCTGCAGGACGCTGGGGTGCACCCCAGAGTGAGGGGCAGCAGGTGCACGGAGTCCTCAACGTAGCAAGTCGGGGACCGCGAGCCCCGGTGCGGGAGGCAGGGGTCAGCCACACTGTTGGTGAGAAGGAAGCTGATTTTGGGGCGACGGGTCTCGGTGAGGCTTGTCCTTTCCATCCAACTGGTTGTAGTGAAGAGCGGCTGCAGCCGTGCTCGGCATTCAGGGATCCCAGCCGGGAAGAAAGTGCCCCCATGCACCCGTCGGCAAAGTGCAGGGTCGCCCTGGGGCTTGGCGCTAGCCGATCCGCCGTCCTGATTCGGGGCATGGCCCAGAGGGTTCTGGGTGAGGCCTGAGCAGCTATCAGGCGGTGGGACCGGACCCAGCCAGCTCAGACCCAGCCCGGGAGGCCGTGCCCTGGGAATCCCTTTGCAACTTTCCACCTAAAGGGAGGAACGGACTCAGCTGATGGGCATAGAGGGCTAACCATGCCACCGATCCACAGTGATAGCAGGGGACAAACAAGGGGCTTGCGTTTCAGAGGGGGCGGACGGGCAGGAGACCAAGTAAGGAAGTGAATTGCATGGTGCTTTAGACAGCGGTCAATGTTACGGGAGAAAAACAAGTAAGGGGGACTGGAGGAGCGAGGTGAGGGGTGAAAGTTCTAAATCAGGTGGTCAGGGTGGGCCTCGCTAAGAAGGTAACTTGTGAACAGAGTCTTGACAGAGGGGAGGGGGTGAACCATGCCGATGCCTGAAAGGCAGAGGGGAAACAGTGAGTGCAAAGGTCCTGTGGTACAAAGGTGCCTGGGAGTCAGAATAGCCGAAGCAAAGCCACCAAGGGAAAGAGTGGGAGGCAGCCAGGTCAGAGAGAGGAGGGAGAGGCAGGGCAGGAGGTGGGGCCTTGTAGGCCATTGTAGAGTTTTGGGTCCATTGGAGGGTTTGGACAGAGTGTGGTCTAACCTGACCGTTGAAAAGGTGCTCTCTGGCTGCTGCTTTATGAGGCTGTTGCCATAAGGACCCGAGGCTCTGATTTGCACCAGGTGGCACAGTGGCGAAAAGTGAATGGATTCTGGATGTATTTTGAGGGTGGAGCCCAAAATTGGACTTGAGACAGAGGAGATGAAAGGAGCGATAGAGAGGGGCAAGGGTGGGCTTTGGGCTGAGCCTCTGAACAAAGCCTGTCTCTGCTCCCCCAGCCCCGAGGACTCCAGCTCCCGGGCGGCGCAAAGGGGGGGCTGCTGCGGCAAAGCGGGTTCACGGAGCGGGGATCAGGCTTCAGTTCGGACTGATCTGGACCCCACGCAGCGAGCTCAGGGAGAGGAGTGGCCTGGAGGACACACAAGGTGGCTGGAGTGAAGGACAGGAGAGCGACGTGTGGGGACAGCGTGTGGGGTCCCGCAGCGCTGAGAGCTTTGCAGGGAGAAGGAGCAGCCAAGGAAAGACGAGGAGCAGCCAGCCAGGCAGGAGGCCCGAGAGGCCGCGGTGACTTGGAAGCCAGGAGCTGGCGGGTCGGGAAGACGAGGGCTGGGGACACAGCGATGTGCGGGGCCGTTGGCCACCGCGGCCAGGACAGTCGGCATGGCGGGCGTCCAGGTCAGGAGGACAAGGTTTGAGGATGTGGACATGAGAACAGGTGAACTTCTTCAGAGAGTTTTGCAGGAGGGGAAGTAGAGTCATGCGGGGGTGTGTGTGTGTGTGTGTCTCAGAGGGCAGCCCAACACACTCACGCGGCTTGTGGAAAGGAGCACGTTGGCCGATGCCCGGGAAAGCCTTGAGCACGGCGCCCTCGGGCCCGCCCTCCCGTTGTGACAAGTTTCTACATCTGACTGATCCGCAATCAGAAATCATGCCTCGGGCGCCTGGGGGGGCTCAGTGGATTAAGCGTCTGCCTTGGGCTCAGGTCAGGATCCCAGGGTCCTGGGATCAAGTCTCGTATCGTACTCCCTGCTCTGTATCCCTCAGCAGGGAATCCGCTTCTCCCTCTGCCCGCTGCTCCCCCTGCTCGTGGTTGCTCTCACTCTCGCTCTCTCTCGCTCTTCCACAAACAAATAAATAAAAACTTTAAAAAAAAAAAAAAGAAGAGGGAAATCATGCCTTGACCTTAAGTCATAGCCAAGCTTCTTGACCTTGACTTTGCTTTGATTTCTTTCTCCCCTCTGTGAAATGCACACCCGAGGGAGCCTTCCCAGATTCTCCCCAAAGGACAGGGGCCCATGAACTTTCCCGGGGGAAGGCTGTCCGGCCCGTCTCACATGGGCCACCTTGCAGAGGCGAGGGGTCCCCTCTCTGTCCCCCCAGCCTTCGTCTGTCCTTCACCCCCGCCCCCACCCGGCCTCTCCGTCTCCGCGGATAGCGCATTCTGCGTGCACGCCGCCCTGCACCAGGCCCTGGCCACCTGGCATCTGTCCAGAGCGGGTTCGTCCCCAAGTCCCTCCGCACCCCTGCCTCCCCGTCCCACCAGCACCTTGACCAGAGGCTTCGCTCCATCTCCTTGCTCGGCCTTTCCGGAGACCCTGACAACCCCTCCTTACTCACCGACTGTCCCTCTTCAACTTGGCACTTTGACACACTTTCTCCTGACTTCCCCCTGCTTCCTGCCAGCTCCTCTCAGGGTCTTTTCTGGGACACCCCTGAAAATGGCAGTGTTCCTGAAGGTCTGGCCATTTTCACTGCAGGCTGTCTCTGGGCTTCCATGTGCGCTGCCTTGGGGGGTTGGGCTGGGGACGGGGGGGGGGGGGTCCTGAGCTCTCCCCAGCCTGCATCTCTGGCCTCGGGCAGTGGGTCCCGCACCCCCAGCAACACGACCCCTTAGCCGCTCCGCGGGTACCTCCTACTCACCGAAGCCAAGCCGTGCTGCTGCTCACCCCTCCGGCATGTGGGGAGCCAGCTCCAGGCACTGGCCTCACCTCCTGGGTTCTGCATGACAAAGGGGTCACAGCTGTCTCCAGGACTTTCTACTGCCTTACCCCAGTTCCGCCGGAGTCCAGCTCAGGACCTCCCTTGGCACCAAGCGGTCACCTGAAGAGGTGCCCCCAAATTCTTGGTCTGGCTGTTCCTTCCCCTGGCAGAGGGGACAGAGGAAAGCATGGGGGTGGCAGCCAGGGGACCCCAACAGAACAGATTTAAGTGGCTTCAGGACAGGGTCTCTGGAGGCCCCTTCTTTGGGGTAGATGCCCGCACGGGCAGTTGCTTCCCGTACCCCCTGCCTGGGGCGACAGCTCGCTGCTAGGGCCCAGCTGGGCTCCCGACCCTGCCCCTGCGGCGTCTGCTGTCCCAGCACCCCCAGGCCCTGCCTTCAGCCTCACCCCATCACCTCTGCTGCCCCGCCTCACCCGGCCCCTTCCCTGGGTCTCACGGGCGGCCAAGCTCCATGTCTGCTGGGAGTGTGGGCCGCCAGCCCTCAGTTCCGCCCAGGGCCACCTCTTCGGGGACGGCCACTCCCGACGCTCAGCTTGCTCCCCCCAGAGAGCCCCTCGACGGCTACCCCAGTATCTGGGGGCAGACGCAGCAACGTCTGGCAGCAGCCCAGCCCCTGCCGGCTGGGGCAGCCCAGACCAGGGAGCACGTACGGGCACAAATGCACAGGAAGCCCAAGCCGGGCACCCCTCGTACCCCAGGGGGCCTAAGCCTGTGCCGCATAAAATAGCAGTGCAAGCAGTCATCTTGCTGGTGCCTTATCTACCCCTCGGTCCCCCGCTGTGTGCACACCTCCGGGGCTGAGGGCTCCCTCCGGCTAGACTCGGGGCCCCCCTCACCGTACCCTGCCACCCCCCCCCCGTTCTCCCTCCATGACCTGACCCTGCCCTCAGGTCCAGCCTCGTCCCCGAACCCCACCTGGGGTCCCTCACTCCCACCAACACCTGCCAGGTGGAAGAAGTCCATTCAGGGCCGGCACCAGTGCAGACCCAGCCGTGGGGGGAGGGCGTGGACATGGCCAGGAGGTCTCGGACCAAGAGGCCTCCGTTCTTCATCTGTAAAATGGGGGTCACCTGTTTTTAACCGATTGGCTTGTCGCGAGATGCGTAAAGAGCTTGGCGTGCAGCGGGCACCCAGGAGGTGGAGCGGGGCTGGGGGGCGGTGAGGTCAGGGCCCCCCACCCTGGCTCAGGAGGCTGAGCCCAGCCAAGGTTGGCGGGCAGGTCAGCAGGCCGTGCGGTGATGGGCAATGGGCAAGGGCAAATCCTGTGACAGGGAGCGTACAGGCCATCCTGACTCTGCCCTTACCTAGCCTGTAGCCTTTGGGCATTTCTGGTGCCACAGTGCCCCCTGGTGGCCATGCAGCCTACCCTCCAGGACAGCGCCTCCACCACCTTCCTGTGGCCCTGAGCAAGATTTAGAAATGAGCCCCGAGCCGCCCCCGGGCACCCACTGTCCTCCCTGATCCTGGCTGCCGATGGCCCCCCTCCCCCCAGGCCTGGACTGGGCGACTTTCCCAACATTTCCCACCCTCCAAAAGGACAGGAAGGTCTCCATACAACCCATTATTTTGGGTTGGCTTTTGTCGCAGAGACGGCACCTGGCCCTTCGGTGGGGGAGGTAGAGACTGTGTGGGTGAGGGGATTCCTGGGGGGGCCACCCCACGCCCCTCACTGGGCTGGAGCCTGGTGGGGGAGAGGCCAAGCGAGTCTGGTGGCCGCCCCAGAGGTGGGACCCCTCACTCCCCCACCTCCTGCTGGATCTACAGCAGGCCCTCCCACCCCGACTGCCCCTCCGTTCTCCCCCACTCCTACCTCTGGTCATTATCCCAGAGCACCGGCCCTGGCAGAAACTTGGGGTGTGCTGGGTTCCACGTCCCTGCCTGGCTTGACAGAGGCAAAGTGAGGCATCGAGAGGGCAAGGGGCTGCCCAGGCTCCCAACGGGTCATGGCAGAGCCAAGGAGAACCCCAAATCCCTGCCCTGAGCTCCCTCTCCTGCCTAGAGCAGTTCGGGGGCGAGCTGAGTTCTTAGGGCCAGGAGGGGCCCCGCCGGCTGGCCTCACGGCGGGCCCTCAGGCTGTGGGTCGGAGAGGCAGAGTGGGGAAGGCACCAAGGGCCACACCAGGCTCCCACTGACGGCCACATCTTCCTTTGGCACAGGGCGCTACGCGGAGCTGCAGGTGCGTGTCACCGAGGCCACGGCCACGGCCGCCGAGCAGAGGGAGCTGATCGCCCGCTTGGAGCAGGACCTTAGCACCATCCAGACCATCCAGCGGCCCGACGCCGAGGTGAGCTGCCCCCTCTGCCCCGCCCCAGGTTTTGAGACCTTACCCAGGAAAACCCCACAGGATAACCAGCTGGCTCCTCGGGTCCTGCCCACGTGTGGGCCATGGGGGCTGTCGCCCACAGCCTGAGAGCTGCCTGCACACTTCAACACAGAGGCCCAGTTTAGGACGCCAGGCCACAGGGCACAGGGGCAGGCTTGGAACTCCGTCCTGGGAGCTGTGGGAAGAAGCCAGGCAGGATAACCCACCCGTCCCACAGCTAGAGGACCTGAGGCCCCGGGATCGTGGAGATCTGGAGCCCCCAGGCCCTTGGGGGTTGCTCTGTAGCCCCTCGCATTTTCTAGATGAAGAAATGGGCTCGGAGAGAGCAGAGGGACTGGCCCAGCATGGCCCAGTGGCCCGTGACAGCACCACCACGGAGCTCGTGCCTCGGTGTCAACCCAAGGCCCAGCCTTCCCTTTGGGAGCCCACAGGAGGCATCCTCTCCAGGCCCCTTGTGGCCATTGGGGTGCCCAGTCCCGCCACCAGACCGCCCCGCCTGTTCCTTGCCCCCCATTTGCTTGGCACCCTGGAAGGGTACGTTCAGTGACACATAGGGAATGGTCACACCTGCTCCTCCCTACAGGGCGCAGCTCAGCACAGCCTGGAGAAGATCCCAGAGCCCATCAAGGAGGCCACCGCCCTGTTCTATGGTAAGGAGGAGGGGCTGGCCCTTCTCCAAGACAGCGATGGGCAGGGCGGGAGCAGGGAAAGGAGAAAGGGGGTGCTACAGTCTGAGCCGTGATCCCTAAGGAGCACTCCCCTTCCTCCAGGAAGATCAGGGCCCCCGCCCCAGCAATGTGGCAGCAACCAAAAAGAGGGGGCTGGGTCCACCACTTCCCTTCTACGCCTAGCTTGACACCCCCACCTAGGACCCTGGCCCCCTTTGCCCTGCCAATGGCCTGCCGACGGCTGATGGTTGGTGGTGAGCTCCCCAGGGAGGCCTTGGCACGGAGATGCGCCAGAGAGCTCCCAGCGCTGCTGGGGAGGTGGCCTCCTCCGGTATCAGTGTCCAGGACAAACCTGGGGCTGCCGGGCTGGGACACTAGCGGGAGCCTCTTGTGGCTTCCCAATACCTCCAGGGTCCTTTCGCTTCTGCAGGAGCAGGGCGCCTCGTCCAACAGATGCAGGGGTCTCAGATCCAAGTATTGAGGGGACCCTCCCCTCCTAGGATCCCTGTTCCCCTGGACAACCCTTCCCTTCCCCAGCCTCTCAGCACTTGTGCTCAGATCCCTATGCCTTGCACCTCATGGCCCTTGGCCAGAGCTCCCTCTGGGTGGGAGCTGCTCGACCTGAGGACCCACTAGTGGGTTCCCTGCCATCCCAAGCCACTCCCTTCTACCTCCTAGGACCCTCAGCACCGGCCAGTGGCACTCTCCCTGAGGGCCAAGTAGACTCGCTGCTCTCCATCATCTCCAGCCAGAGGGAACGCTTCCGTGCCCGGAACCAGGAGCTGGAGGCTGTGAGTCACATTCTTCCCTCCCTTATGCCCCTTGGACCTGATGACACAGTGGGGGATCCACAGGCCCGGGGGGCAGAGGGATGTGTCACAGACCATAAACCACAGAGGGGTTAGATTTGTTGTGTGCAGTCCGGGAGGGCTTCCTGGAGGAGGTTGTGCCACGCTGGGCTTTGAAAGAAGACTTAGACGCTCAAAGAGAGTAGGTGAGCAGGTACAGGGGGCCAATAAGCCCAAAAGGCTGTGCCAAGGTTGCAGGAATAAGACAGAGGGCCCTACTGCGGGGCTGAGGCGCTACCCGAGGATTTAAGCAAGGGAGTGACACTGTCAAAATGGAGTGTAAGAAGAGTCACTCAGCAGCCAGTTTAGGACAGAACCTGGCCTGGGAAGACAACTGGTCCTGGAAGGGGGACTAGGATACGGGAGAGGAGGTCAGGGAGGAAATGAAAGGAGCATGAGCAAGAGACGTCCAGGACACAAAGGCCCAGGCCAGGGAGAAGCTGACATTCGCTGGGTGCCCACGGCCGGACCAGGCTGCTGGTCCAGTGGCAAGGCTGGGCCGGCCCCAGTGGGACCTCCTGTGATCTGGCCTCCAGGGCAAGGGGCTTCAAAGGAGGGATGCTCAGGACTGCACCCCTCACAGCAGGGACTGGAAACGCTCACACTCACTCCCCTCGGGGACTAGGGACAGCCCCGCAGCGGAATGCTGGGCAGCCCTTAAAAGGAGGCCTTCAAAACAGATTAAGTGGGGGGCGCCATGTGGCTCAGTGGGCTAAGCCTCTGCCTTCGGCTCAGGTCATGATCTCAGGGTCCTGGGATCGAGCCCCACATCGGGCTCTCTGCTCGGCGGGGAGCCTGCTTCCCCCTTTCTCTCTGCCTGCCTCTCTGCCTACTTGTGATCTCTCTCTGTCAAATAAATAAATAAAATCTTAAAAAAAAAAAAAAAAGATTAAGTGGAAGAAAAAGTGCTTTACAGTATTCCACCTTTTGCTTTAGAAATCTACGTTTTTTTAATCAGATAATGACTTTTTAAAAATCGTGGTAAAACACACATAACATAAAATTTACCGTCTTGACCATTTTAAAGTATACGGTTCGGGGGCATTAAGTGCATTCACGCTGATGTACAAACATCCCCACCATCCGTGTCCAGAGCTTTAGTTCATCTTCCCAAACTGAAACTCTGACCCCGCTAAACACTAACTCCACGTCCCTCCCCCCTCCCGCCATCCCCGCTTCACCCCTGCTACTCACTGTCTTTGTCACTTAACCACACTATAGGGCCGCACCGAAGTGCAGTCCTGCAGTATTGGTCTTTCTGTGGCTGGCGTATTTCACTGAGCAAAATGCCCTCAAGGCTCAGCCCTGTGGCAGCAGGTGTCAGAAGGTCCCTTCTTTTTTTTTTTTTTTTTAAGATTTTATATATTTATTAGAGGGGAGCAGGGGAGAAGGTCAGAGGGAGAAGCAGACTCCCTGCGGAGCTGGGAGCCCGATGCAGGACTCGATCCCCAGACTCCAGGATCATGACCTGAGCCGAAGGCAGTCACCTAACCCTCTGAGCCACTCAGGTGCCCTGGAAGGTCCTTCCTTTTTAAGATAGAGCAGTATTCTGTGTACCATATACCTAGTTTTGTTTATCCACTCACCCATCAAGGGACCCCTGGTTTGCGCCCATCTCTTGGCTACTGTGAACCATGCTGTGAACATGGGGGTACGGACATTACTTGGAGTCCCTGCTTTCTATTCCTTCTATCTAGAAAGTAGAATTTCTAGATCATGTGATAATTCTCGGCTTTGAAGAACCCGCCCTACTACCGTGTACTTTTTCGGTCCTGTTTGAATTTTTTGAACAGTCTGAAGAAAACACCTACTTAAGCATTTGGATAAGCTGAAAACTGAGGTCCCCTTTCATTTGCTCCCGGGCTGGCAGACATTAAAACCGCATAGCGTCCGACTCCATTTATATGAAATGTCCAGAAGAAGAGGCAAATCGAAAGAGACAGAAAGATCAGTGTTTACCGGGGGTAGGGGAAGAAGGGAAGGATGGATAGGTGGGGGTATTTTATTTATTTATTTATTTATTTATTTATTTATTTATTTATTTACCCTTTGGGGTAATAAACATACTGTGGAATGAGACCGTGAGGATGGGTCACCATATTCACTGCAAATATACTGAAAAAACAAGAATCAGATATCTCAAGACAGTGATGTTTTTATACAAATTACATCTCCATAGTTCTTTCCAAGGTTGATGAGACCATAAACAAACACAAACAAGGCATGAAGGAACCTGGTGCCAGATCTGTCTTCTGCTTGGGGTGGGGTCACAGGAGGAGCAGGGGACTTACCAGAGTCTAGAAGGTCAGGGAGGTGGCCGCAGGCCAGGAAGGGGCTCCCGGGAGATGAGCAGGCCAACCGCCAGCCTGGCGGCCTCTCCCCCCCCCCCCCCACGACCCCTTCCACCACGGGCCCTGCCTGCTCGCCCGCCCATCTGCCGTCCTGCCCCCAGGAGAACCGCCTGGCCCAGCACACCATCCAGGCCCTGCAGAGCGAGCTGGACAGCCTGCGTGCAGACAATATCAAGCTCTTCGAGAAGATCAAGTTCCTGCAGAGCTACCCAGGCCGTGTAAGTGCCCTCCCCAATTTCGGCCCCAGGCGGACCAAGCAAGGAGAGAGGCCGACCAGGCCCTCCAAGGCAAGAGGGTTGGGGCCAGTGACCTGCTGGGCAGCACGGCCTAGAGGCCCCCAGAGGCCGTCCAGCCTGCCACCTGTCTTCCCCGAGGTGGGGAGAGCCCCCCAGAGTGGAGGCTTTGTGCAGGTTCATTCATGAGAACCAGCCAGGAGGGGGTGAGGGGAGCAAGAGGCAGGGCTGGTGGGCCCACGGGCCCGGGTGTCCCTTCTATGAAATGGGACTGATCCACTAGCAGAGCCTAGGCTCCAGGGCTGTTGAGCATGTGGGCGAGGCCCTGGGGAAGCCATATGTTTTAAACTCACATTATTTAAAAAAAAAACAAAACAAAACAACAAAAACAGACTTAGGTCCAATATCCCCCAAACCGATCAAGAAAACAGAATAAAAACCCACTCACTCCATTCTGGGCATCGGAGGGCCCTCCCTGGCTTCTCTAGCCTCCAGGCTTCACAGGGGACCCCCTCGTGGGAGGAAACCCTTCTGCGACCGTGGGGAGACAGGGTGGCCCGCAGAAGCGCAGGGAGCCGGGACCCTCAGGGTGGGGGTCCCCCCAGAACCAGAGCTTCCGCCCCATCCCCCACGCCGCCTGCTGGAGCTGCACTCAGGCAGGCCACCAGAGGGCGCCAGACTCTGCGCAAACTAGTACATCGTCGCTGGTGCCCGGCTGGGGTGGGGGAGCGGGGCTCACCCGTGCGGTGCCAGCCTGTGCCCCAGGGCCACCCTGCAGGATCCCCGCAAACCCCGCCCAGACCCACTGGTCCCCACTGGCCCCGGGCCTGTCTGTGCTGGACACTCCGGCCCCAGGGCTCAGTGGGCTTCAGTTCCCTCCACCTGCCGGGAGTCCCCGCGGCCCGGAGCCCAGGGGGAAGTCTGCAAACCCCGGCGCGGCTCCTGGACGTGTGGCCACGTTCGCGCTGTCACCCGGCCCTCTCCCGGCTCTAGGGCGTGGTGCTGATGGGGAAACTGAGGCTCCCCTGTGATCCTGCCAGCCTCAGGATGCCTTATCCCAGCCTTATTCCTGTTGGGCCTTCGGTGATCGGGTCTCTCCTTCTCACAGAGCGGCGGCAGTGACGACACAGAGCTGCGGTACTCTTCGCAGTATGAGGAGCGCCTGGACCCCTTCTCCTCCTTCAGCAAGCGGGTGCGCGAGCCCGCAGGGGCTGCTCCCTGGCCAGGCCGTGGGCGGGCCGCGGGGAAGCCTGCAGGACCCACCCTCGCTGGGCCAGCCGAGGGTGTCAGGCTGAGTGGGAGGGGACAGCAGGGAGGCCCCCCGCAGCTCCCTGGGGTCCCTCTCTGCAGCAGGCTGGGTCCTGGGGCCCCTTGGGGTCCTCCCCTCATCCTCCCTCCCCCTTCAGGAGCGGCAGCGGAAATACCTGAGCCTGAGCCCTTGGGACAAGGCCACGCTCAGCATGGTGAGTTCCCTCCTCTGTGCCCAGCAGCGACAAGCTGGAACCTCTGACTCTGGGGGACTCCAAAGACACCTGCCCCCAGTGCCGTCCGAAGAAGCCCCAGAGACCCCACTCACCTCTCCCAGGCCCTGCTGAGAGCTGCCGTGGGACCTAGAACAGGGTCCCTCTCTGGCCCGGACAGCTTCCATTCCTGGAAGGTTCTGGAATCGTGCCGCAAGGGGTGCCATTCCCTAGATTTCCTGTGGACTAAATTCCCAGGCTATGTAGTAGGAAACAGCTGCCTGCCGTTCCTCCTGGACCCTCTCTGCAGGAGCCTGGGGCAGCCCTTCAGGGGTGGGTGAGGCCTGCCCCCCCCCAAGCCACACCTTGTTGCTCCCCAGGGGCGACTGGTTCTCTCCAATAAGATGGCACGCACCATTGGCTTCTTCTACACGCTCTTCCTGCACTGCTTGGTCTTCCTGGTGAGTATCCAGGCAGGCGGCCAGGGATGCCTTCACCACGCTTCCCGGACCCAGGCCCTGCTGTCTGCTCCTGGCCACTTTTCTCCCCTTTCAAGGGCACAACAAGCCCACCCCTCAGGCCCTCGGGCTGGGGCAGCAGCCCAGCCTCTCCGGGAAACGGCTGGCTGACTCCATCTGGGGGGGGTGTGGGGGAGGGCATGGCCACTGTGGGGACCCAAGGCAGGTGGGAAAGCAGCGGTGACTGCCTCCCCTAAGTGACAAGCCAGCAGGGCTGCACGAGCAGGGATATCGTGAACTGACTCTCCTCAAGTGCAGAGTGACCGTCCCAGGCATGTCAGCAAGCCCGCTGAGTCAGGGAATCGGAGAGGGCAAGGCAGGCCCGTGGAAGGCTCCAGCCTCGGGACCTCCTGTCCCGAGCGAGGCCACAGGGAGGATGGCCCCTATGTGGTTAGCCTGCACCCCAACTCTGAGCCCAGGGCCCAGCAGGTCCCAGCCTGCTGGTGTCACACACAAGCAATGTCAGGGACAGTACCTCCGCGTCGAGGCCTGTCTGACCGTGTGTGGAAGAGGTGGGCACAGGGGCATCTCTAAGGCCCTCCTGCCCTGGGGCCCAGGCCAGGGGAACAGTCACGGGTGGCCTGGAGGCCAGGCCTGGGGGGGGCCTGGAAGGGGGCTGCACGAGGGACGTGGGGACAGACAGCTCACTGTGTTTCTGCCTGGCCAGGTGCTCTACAAGCTGGCGTGGAGTGAGAGCATGGAGAGGGACTGTGCCACCTTCTGTGCTAAGAAGTGAGGACAGCATCAGAGCCCCCCCCTCACCCACTGCACCACCGAGCCCCCTCCTGTGTTCCCCACCCCCAGCCCTCCACCACTGCTGCCCACTCTGGCCAACCCCACCCCCCGGCTACCCAGCATACCCCCCGACCCCGACCCCCACCGTCACAGGGTGCATGCCCCCTGGGGATCTCCATGCTCCTTCCACACGTGTGTGTGCACACACACACACACGCTTCTCTCCTTTTTACCCTTGGTCTCAGGGAAGGTTTCTTATCCCCAACAGGTTCGCCGATCACCTGCACAAGTTCCACGAGAATGACAATGGGGCGGCAGCCGGTGACTTGTGGCAGTGATGTCCCCGGGCCTCCCCAACACGACAGTGATGGCTGCACCCCCCTACCCCTTGCTTGTTCGGCTGCTTCTAATGACTTAGACTTCCCTAGAGAATTCCCCACAGAAACAGCCCTTGCCCTCCACCCACCAGTACCAGAGGTCCCGGGTGCCCCTGGACCCTCTTAAGAGAATGTCAGCCACATCAGAACCCCTAGGTCCAAAAGGCCCCAAGGCCCATCCAGGCTGAGTCAGAGGGGCCCCTTCAGCCCGTTCTTAGGCTGGTGACCTGGCTTGGGCCCTGCCCACAGCCTGACCACCAGCCCTCGTGGCAGTCACCTCCCATCACCAGCCGTGATGCTGATTGAGTCCTCGCTGATTCTGGTCACTGTTCATCTAGTTGGCATCCCCTGGGCCTCTCTGTGCCAGGTCTGGGATCCCCTAGGGCTCCCATACGATCTACCACCCCTGCCTCCCCCCAAGAGACAGAGGGCCCCTCCTCACAGGCCCGCGGGCTTTGAGTCCTACCTTTGTCACCACCCCCACGACACCCCAAGAAGGGGGGAAGCCCCAGAGGGCATAGGATAGTTTCTGTACCTTCTCCCTGCCCCCAGACCCATTGTGATTTTGCTTTCTTCTTTAGCAAGATATTTTGGCTTCTAGGCAAGGAGGGATCTCCAGTGAGCCCCTGTACCCCAGGCTTTTCAGACCCAAGGACCGGTCTGAGGGGCCCAGGTGCTTCTCAGCCAAGGCAGAACGGGCCGTGGACCACCCTAGTATGACCACCTTGGGGCCGCTGGCTGATCTTCCTAAGGTAGAATTGCACTTGCGCGTTCAGCTTTGCACATTTCAAATAAACACATGATTGCAGCCACGCTGGTGGCCACACTCTGTGACTCTAGGGGGACAGGCGGCCGGTGGGGGCCCGCAGCGACACGCCTGGGACCTGGGGCCCGACCTTTCATCTGCTCTACTGGTGTGAGGCATGCCCCCCAGCACACGAGAGCTCTCTTCCTTTCCCCATCCCCCAGGAACTCCGCGAGTGGGTTCAGACCTTTGCTGGAACCCCAACCCACAATGAGTTCCCCTGAGCTCTTAAGCAACCCGATCAAAAAGAGAAATCTATTCCTTAAAAAAAAAAGTAACTATGAGGCTGCATTTGGACGTGCGATGTCAGCTCCTGGGGAACCCCTCCTTCCCTTTTTGGGTGCCCCTTTCCCTTGGGCCCCAGCTTGCCAGGCCCTGCAGAGCCCGTGCCCACCGAGTCCCCTGAGTTCCAGCCTTGCATGGGGACCCCCTGAGCCACTGGTCAGCCTCAGCCCAGCTCTACTCATCCCTCTTGATTTGTGGTGGTTGGCGTTACCCCACTGGCCAGGTGGCCCCCGAAGCCGGCTCCACACCCAGCTCCCACCCCGCAGTGCACCAGGGCGGTGTCCTCTCAACACACTAGAGCCTATGCATCCAGGGGCACCTCCTTGGGGTCCCATCCTCAGCACCCCTCCCCATCCACCCCCATCAGAACTTCCTCCAAGGCCCCAGAGGCTCCTGCGCTCAGGGACCCCGGCTGAATCCGTCTTCGCTGACTCTTCACTGCTGTCCCCATGACAGAGCTGGTCTTGGCCAACCGCGGACACCCTCCACCCTCCCGCCACTTCCACATCTCCCATCAGTTCCTCCTAAGGGGGGTGGGGGGGCCCCCGAGCCAGAGTCACAAACAGCTGGCTCCTTCTCACTTCCTCCTCCCTGGGGATCAGAGCTATTGTCCTGCCCAGGACCCTCCCAGGCCAATGACCGCCCACCGCTGAGCTCAGCCCATTACTCAGAACCAGGTTAGTCCCCAGCTGGGGGGGTGGGGGGTCAGGGGGGAGGGCAGGCTCTCCCATCTCCCAGAAGGGTGGGGTCCACAGCCAGGCCACCCACACACACTCCCACAGCTCTCCCGGCTTCATTCATAGATCTCCTGGTTCCCAGCCAGCAGAAGAGGCCTCTGGGAGGCTCCAATCAATAGATGGTCCACATCTAAGCTTTCAAGTGTCTGCTGGCCAGGTCCCGCTGAGAAGGCAGCTAGTCTGTGTGTGGAAAGGAAGAGACTAGGGACCAGGACCTCCGATGAGACCTGCCTGGCTTCAGCAGCCCCCCCCCACAGCCCCCCACCGGAGGGGAGCCCAGGGCTGGGAGGGGTGGGGGCAGGAAGCGAGGGTTCCGGGCCAGTTTCCTTCACAACCCACTGGTCCTCTCTAGGCCCACCCTTTCCATCTCCGAGATTGGGGGAAAAACCCTTCTTTGCCTGCCCTGCTTCCTGGGAAATCAGAGGTAACAGGGCCTTGTGAAAGGTTAAAGGGCTCTCCACAAAGGTCAGAGGTCACTATGGGAGGAAGAGGGCAACAGATGGAGAGAGGGTTTAGTAAGGGCAGGGAGACCTGATTCGACCACCTGTGGGGGTTGAGGGCTTCCGGCAGGAGGCAAGGGAGAGGAGGGGAGAATGAGCTCAGGAGCCCTCCCGCCTCTCCCCAGGAGCAGGCAATAGGTCTGCTGTCTGAGAGGCCCTCCCACTCTGCCCGGACCCCTTTCTGGCCCCCTGGAGGTCCCAGCTTGCCAGGGGGCAGTCCACAATTGCACTGCAAAGACCAGCAGGAGTCTTTGTTTTCTTAGCCAGAGTGGTCTCTGCCCTAACCTATGCTTTGGGTTTTGGAGCTGCAGAACCCAGCGATGGTGAAGAAGCCAGGGCTGTGTCTGCCCCCCATCAGCCCCGTTTGACCTCTGAAGATCTCTCCAGGTGGGTCAGTCTACCCACCATCGTGAAGGTGCGTAGATGGGGCAGTGCCCCGGTCTTCCCCGCCCTGTAGCCCTGGGGCTATTTCCGGCGCGGGGAGCGCCGAAAGAAGAGGGCGTGGTGCTCGCCCTCGGGATTTATGAGAACCAGACGTCGACTTCCCCCGTTGCGACATCTGGGCCTCCTCGAGGCTCCCATTGTTCCCGCGGCGTAAGGTCCAAGCCAGCCGCGGCCTCCGCCCGGCGCCCATCCCCAAGGGGCGCCCACGCCCCCATACACCCCACTATTCGGGCCACCCACCCCGCTCCAGGGCACGCTTCCACGCAGGAGGGGACTCTCGCCCCAAAAGGGGCGGCCGCAGACCAGACCCTAACCCCCTGGGCCCCAGGGTTCCGCCGCCGCCGCCGCGGCACCAAGGAAGGTAGCTAGCACCAGCCGCGGGCGCGGTTCAGGCTCCGCGGAGGGCTGGGGGCGCGCCGGGGGCGGGGCCGGCGCGGCTCTAGGCGGCCGGGGGGCGGGGCCCGCGCCGGGGGCGGGGCCGAGGAGGCGCGCGCCGCGCGGGCGGGGGGCACGAGGGGGAGCGGGCGGGGCGCGCGCGGCGCGGGGCTGGGCTCGCAGCGCGCGGGGCTCGGCCGCGGGGACCGCCGAGCCGGGGCCGCGCAGGGCCCGCGAGGAGCGCACGAGCCTTCGAGGTTGCGGACGAGGGAAGGAGGAGCCCCAGCCAACGCCGGCGCCCGCCGGGAGGGAGCCCGAACCCGCCGCGGGCCATGAGCCGCCGGGCCCCGGGAGCCGGGCCGCGGTCGGGGCAGCGCTCCGCCGGCGCCCCGGCCCGCCCGGTCGCAGCTGCGCGCCTGTAGGTACGGTCTGCTTGTCCTCAGTTCCCTCGTCCACCTCCCCGGACCCGGGCCGTCCCTGAGGGCGTGCGTGTGTGTGCGCACGGCTGCCCCGGGAAGCGCGGCCGCACGCGCCCTGGTCCGCGCGTGTCGTCTTTGTGTGCGCGGGTGGGAGGGAGCGCGACAGAGGGGATGCGCCCCCGGCGGGGACCCCCTCGCCGAACCCTCCCTCCCCGGCCGGGCGGGAGTGGCAGGAGGGGCCGAGCCGCCTCCGGAGCAGCTGCGCCCCCGCCCCCTCCTAGGGCCCAGGGCCCGAGGTGCGCGAACCCCCTGGAGGAGGGGTCTCCGGCTGGGGAGCTTCGCGAGGGAGCCCGGGTCTCGTCCCTGGGCTGCGAGGGCGGGGAGGCGGGCCAACCTGGAAGGAGGGTGTGAGCCCGGGGAGGACCCCATCCAGTCTACAGTCGCCGGGCCGGCACACCCTCCATTCGGCCCAGGCAGTCTTTCTCACGGTCACCAACCAGTTCGGTCCGCCCACCCCGGGAGCTCTCCGAGCGCCCTCAATAGTGGGGAGGACCGCTGGGGGTGCCCGAGGGGCCGGCGCCTTTAAGAAGGGGCGGGTTCATGCCCTCCATTCAGGCCCTTCGGCCTCAGCCATTGATGAACCTGCGGGCCGCGCGGGGCCCGGAACCGCGCCAGCCCAGCGGGCCAAGGCCAGGCAGAGGCTGGGATCCGGCCGCCCCCCCATCGGCCCACGAAGTGAGGTCTTCAGAGGGAGAAGTCTGCAGTGACTGGGGTCCCTTAGGATCCTCAGGGCAGATCGGCAGCTAGCCTCAGGAGTAACTGAACAGCGATAAGCCAGAATCAGTGTTCACACCGACTTGGGGCAGGGGAGAACCTCAGGGGTGGGAGTCAGACCCGGATTGAACCTGCCTCTGCACTTCGAGCCTCCATTATGGGGAGAACCTCAGGGGTGGGAGTCAGACCCGGATTGAACCTGCCTCTGTACTTCGAGCCTCCATTATGTACCTTGTAAAATGGAGATGGTACTACCTCTCTCCTGGCTGGGTGGCGAGCAAGAGTGGTCCACTCCAACACAGATCATGGGGTGAGTGAGGGCAGGAGGAGGGAGGCGAGGTTTCCCTAAGAGGCTTTGGTTTCCTCTATGGGGGATGTGACCTGAACCCACCCACCCCCAAGTCTGTTACTTTAAACAGATTTCTTCCTTCCTAGCCTCCCCGCTCCATCCAGGAGGTGATTGGCCAGGGGAGTGACCTTGAACCTTCCAGCTCTAGGAACTTTGGGAGAGGTCTGGCAGTAGGGGCAGTGCTCTTAGGCTGGCATGGGTCCAGGCGTTTATGGGGGTCTGGGAGGCAGTTTCCCACCAACTGCTCCCTTTACTCGGCTTGCCCTCTAGAGGGCATGCATGATGGTGGGCAAGAGATTGTGAAGTGGGTTAATTGAATGGTTCTAAGTAATCAAGTGTTCATATATACATGCTTTCCCTCTTACCTGTTGTGGAAAATGTGTCTAAATTTTCTGAATCCTTCCTCCCTCCTTAGTGGGTCTCCTAGGGAGAATACACACTTATGCACGCGTGCACACACACACATACACACACAACCAGAGCCAAGAGTGGGCTCCCCGCCCCCCTAAGGCCAAGCTTTTGGTTTTGAGTTGATGTCCCAAGTCTCATGTAATCTTCACACTAGCCCTGTGGCTTTGGCACTATTATTACCCCCACTTTACAGAGAAAGAAACAGATTCAGGGAAGTGAAATGACTTGGGCCAGAGTCACTCAACCAACAAGCCAAGCCGCTAAGCCACTTGTCTCTGACAAGAGCCTGCTCGCTACCTCTTGCACGGTGTAGCCATCCTGGGTTGTGGGGAGTTGGGGTTCTAGGCGCCGTGGGTCTCCTGGCTGCTGTGCCCACGGGACTCTCGGAGCCC
>JAQQSY010000094.1:37594-51456 GCA_028646535.1 Procyon lotor
CCTCACCTTTCTGGGCAGAGCGAGGCAGGGCATTGGTGTGTAGCATTATGTTATCTTTTGACTCCTGTGGATGGTGCAGGAGGGTTTGGACCCCATTCTGCAGATACTTAGGAGCCTCCACCAATAGGGCCCACCTGGGTGTGGGTGTCACACCTGCGGGCGGGGAGGGGGGGTGGTCATGGTCTGGTGCTATTGGAGAGAGGCAGGAGAGTGAGGGTGGAGGCTGGGTCAGGACAGGGGGGTGTTCCCGAAGCCTCCGGCGGCTCAGGGGCCTGGCAGCTGCTGGGGCAGAGGAGTGTGAGCTGGTGCAGCAATGCTGAGCTGGGTGCTGAGTCTCCGAGGAGAGAACAAGCAGGGGTTGGAGGAAGAGGATGTAAAAGAACTCGGAAGTGGTGAGTTTGAGGTGCCTGGAGATCAGCCAGGCTGGGAGTTTCGTTGCTCGGAGAAAGACGCAAGGAAGCTTTATAAGAACCCGTGTACCCGGAGGGCTGGGACTCTTAGAACTAAGGGGAGGGAATTGGAGGTCTCAGGAGTCGCTGGCATGTGTGTCATGGAAGAGTCAGAAGGCAGATTGATGGGCTGTGTGGTAGGAGTTGGGGTGGGGGGGGTCTTGCAGGTTCCAGGGGCTGGGCCAGGCAGGTCTGGGAAGGGTATGAATCTGGGCCTAGGTGAGATCATGGCACTGGGAGAAAGGGAGAGACTTCGATGCAGGGATGGATAGTGCTGCTGGAGCCAGCCCAGCCTGAACTCCACCTGCAGAGTCTGCCCAGGAACTGTCCAGCACCAGGTGCTCCTGAAGGAGGATGGCCTTCCCGCCCAAGCCCCCGGACCCCCGCATAGCTCATTGTCCTGGGCCCCAGTGCCTGCTCGCCTGACCTCTATTTCCCCCAGGGCCCAGCTCAGGACTCCCCTGCCCTCCAGCCTATCAGAGTGCCCCTTTTCAGGGTGGGCATCTCCCTTCTTTTTCCTGAGGCAGGGCCTGGGTTCCCCCCACCCCACATGGCCTCAGAGGAGAGCTCCCCAGGGACAGGGCCCTGTTTCAAGTAGCGCATGCTGCATTAAGGGATAGATCTGAACTCCATCTAGGGAGGCTATCTATCTGGGGGAGGCTCCTCCCTCCCCTCTCGCGCATTCTCTGACCCTGGACCCCCCAGCATGTCTCCTGACGCAGTGGCAAATCCAGTGAACGATAGGCCAGTCACCACCCTCGCCAGAATGTGTTTCCTCATCTGTTCAATGGGCGAATCCTCTCTTCACGGCAGGGAAGATGTGAGGGAAGAAGGGTCTGAAACAGGGACGTAGCCCAGTTGGATGGGGTTCTAGGAGAAGACCTTGGCCCCACTGTGGAGCCTGGATTTGTTGGGATTTGGCAGGGACAGTGGGAAACAGGGAGCCCGAGGGGGAGGCCTCTGTAGCCATCTGCCTAGAGCAGGGAGAGGACAGAGGGAATGGATGCAGGACATTGAGGAAATAGAAGCAGAGGAGCTTTGATTTCTTAACCGATTAGTTATGGGTTTGTTTTTTGGGGTTTTCTTTTAAGATTTTATTTGTGAGCAGTCTCTACACCCAACAACATGGGGCTCAAACTCACAACCCCGAGATCCAGAGTCATAGGCTCTTCCGACTGAGCCAGCCAGGGGCCCCCAGATCTCAGGCCGTTAACCTTCTCCACCATCCCACAGGTCAGAGCAGATGTGGGGATACACGTAGGCAGTGGGTCCTCTGTGATGGGAGCAGCTTGGGGGGGCCCTGAGGGCCAAGAGGTCTGCAGTTCACGGAGCCACAGAGCTTGTCCAGGTCAAGGGCATCCGTGAAAGCCCAGGGGCTCACCAGAAGGGCTCCCGCCCTCCCCGCGGGGCAAAGGCTAGCAGCCTGTGAAAGGTACGGGCGAGGGTTGGGGGGTCCCTGGGCGTAGAGCGGCCCCAGCTCCTGGCAGCCGCCTCCCAACGGGGCTTGTCCGCATGGGCCTTGGACCAGGAGGCAGCCCATGTGGGAGAGCAGGGTGGTCCCCTTCCCAGCTAGAGACCCTGATGCTTGGAAAAGCCAAGCCCACCTGAGCGCCCTTCCCCCAACCCACTGCTACCCAGACAGGGGCAAGAGTCCCAAGGGCTCTGACTCTGCACCTGTCCCCGTCACTAGCCAGAGCGCCCTCCTCCCACACCCGCTCGGCAGCCGAGTCCCAGCAGGGTCAAGGTTGTTCAGACCAGAAGTGATGCCCACTTGTGCCTCCTCCGGGGTCACGGGGTGAGCACAGATATGCTGTGTGGGAGGCTCGGGGAATTCCTGCCACACCTCACTCTCCGGAGGCCTTGGTTCAGAGCCCTGCCCTGGGGGGACGCGCTCTGGGGACGGGGCGGGCTGGGGACTAGCCTAGAGAGCCCACGCCCAGGTACCCAACAGTGACACAGAGAACGTGCCTCCCTCCGCAGGGAAAACTCAGGCAGCCAGCCTGTAGGCGGCAGGCACTCCTGGAGGAAGGACTAGCCCAGACGTGGTCTGTGTCCTGTGGGGGAAAGGGGTGCAGAGTGGGGGCTGGGGGGGACCTCCCCACGGAGGCCGGGAGGTCAGCTGGAAGAACAGCAGGATGGAGGACGAAGGAGCGTTCGTGGTCAAGTGTGGGGTTGGGTTAGCCTAGCCAGGCCCGGCCCGGCCCAAGAAGCCCGGAGGACAGGACATCAGTGGGCGTGGTTGCGGCCGAGTGAGGCCTCGTCTTCTCGTGTTGGGGGGCTCCCGGTAGAGACCACAGTTTCCCCATCATGAATGGTTCTTGGGGGAGGGTGCTGCCCCCCAGCACAGAGCAGCACCCTCAGTTCTCACCCTCAGCACCCCTGTTGGCACTTGGCTGTCCGTGGCACTGAGGAGCTTGCCCAGGCCAGCTTTTCGGGGTGCTGGCTGGCTAACGTGCCCTGCAGGGCCTCCTTCCCTTTTCCGGGGGCAAATCGTCTCCCGTGGGGGTAGAAGCCACTGCTGGGGCTTGCACGGGAGGCCCCGAGGCCCCTGCAGGTTGGGGGCCAGGCTGGTGTGTCCGTCTCCCCAGGCCTCTGCCCGCTGCAGGGTAGATCAATGGGTCGTCCGCCCATTAACGGGGTGGCTAGGCTGCCTCATCAATATTTTAAGGAATGACCTGGCCGCGGGGTCCGGAACTGCGTGTGGCGGGGGCTGATGACTGGCCTTCTTGTATTCCAGTTGTGAGTGCTAATTACCGCCCCCTCTGCCAGGCCTCTGACTGGTTGGGGTGGGGGCGGGGTCAGGAGAGCCCTCCACTTGGAAAGGTGACAGGCAAGCACTTGATTAGGCTTCCCCGTCTCACCTCTCGGAAGCTCCCTCCCCTCGTGCCCCGGCCCTGGTGAGATGGGAACAAAAACAGGAGCCGGGCAGTTCAGCAGAGCCTCGAAACCCCCCGCGGGGTGATAGATCGGGGGAGGGGGTCTGTCCGGGTGGGCCCCCCTCGTCTCCAGCCCCAGTCCTCACAGAAGCCTGAACATGAGACACCACCCCTGCCCATCCCTGGTCACCAGGGGGTGACCGTGGGGCCCCAGTCTTCGGTGTCCCAGGGCCACGGCAGCCCCAGGCCTTAGAGGCCACAGCTCAGCACCCCATTTCACTGGTGGGGAGCCAAGGCCGGAGGAGACACAGGGCCTGGACTGTGACGGCGAGCCCGCTGTCGCCCAGTCCCTCGCCTTCCCGCACTGACTCGGTAGGTGCCTCCTGGCTCCCGGGGGCCAGAGGCAGAGGAGCCGGGACCCTGCCCACAGAAGCAAGAGGGCCAAGGACCACAGGGCCTCACGGGAGCTCAGCGAGGCAGGGCCAGTGTAGGGCGAAGGCTTCCTGGATGAAAAGGTTTTACATGGTCTAAATGCCGAGGAGAAGTTCAGTAGTCAGCAGAGCGAGGACGGCCATCCAGGCAGGGGAACGGCACCAGTAAAGACCTAGGGGGATCCCCAAGGAGCCGCTGGAGGAGGGAGAGCCCAGGGCCAGCCGGATACATCCATGAACCTTCTAGGCCAGCCAGACAGTGGGGGCCACCCTGTTCCTAGTACCACTGGGATTCCCTTTCCCCTCAGGCTCTGCTTTTCTCACATTGGGGTCTGGTCACCTGCAGAATGGGAGCGGGGCCTATCTCATTACTTGGGTGACACACTGGCTGGTCCCTGGAGAAGGCTGGAAAGGCCGCCTGGCTTCATCACCCAGAGGCTGGGGGGCCCCTGTGCTGTCCTTCCAGGGAAGGGTGCCCCTCCCCCGCCTCAAAGTGAGGAACCAGGCTCAGAGGCGGGAGTTGTGGCCGGCGTCCCTCACCCAAAGGGTAGTGGGGCTGTCAGGCCTTGAACCCAGGGCAGTCAAGTTCCCTGTACCTGGTCTCATCCCCAGTTTGGGCTCCAAGGGCAGTCGGGTTGGGGCTGAGCCCTCTTCTGTAGCTGGCGGCCTCCCCGTCACAGAAAGCCACACAGGGGCCTCCGTCCCTGGGTCTGTACCCAGTGCATGGGGCACCCTGTCATCCCTGCTGCTTGTAACCTTGACTTCTGGAGGGCTCAACCCCTGTCCTTTCCGTGTAGCCCCAGCTAGACCCAGGGGACACTGAGGGCTGCTGGGCTGGGTTCAAGCCTCCAGGCTCCTGGTCAGCCTGCAAGGGTGGGTAGGGGAGGTCAAGGCAGGCCTAGCCTCCCAGTGCCTCCCAGGCCTGTCCCTACCCAGGACAAGACCGGAGCCACCATACCTATGGCGGGTTCTCCTCTGTGTCCCACCCCTACCAGAGGACTAGCGGGTACCCACACTGTGACAGGCTCCCCCCAGGGCCCCGTCCCTCCGCTCTGCCCCTTCACCCAGCAGGAAGAAGGGGGGGCAGGGAGGGGACCAGGAATTGATGTGCAAAGATGCACACTGGGTGCTGGCTTCCCAGGCTGCCACAGTCACCCAGCCTGAGCCTCCCGGCGGTCCAGGGGGAGGAGCGGCCACTATAGGGAGCACGGCCCAGCTGGGTGAATGGATGGGCTTGGAGCACAGGAACAGGGCCTCACAGGCTCAGCTGCAGGGCTCTCCCCTGACTCCTACCCCCAAAATGTGCCCCCTCGGCAAGTCAGGTCAGGGCCTTGGCTCTCCACCTTCCCTTGAGGCCTCGGTGGGGGGGAGGGGGTGTGTGTGGCAGGTGCGTTCCCACCTCCGCTCTCATTCCCAGCATGCGCCTCGGGTCCGCCTTCTGCCCCCCAGGAGCGTCTATGCCCGACGGGGAGACAGGCCTGGGAACGGCCACCTGGAGCACCCCGTAATTGGCACCTTGCTAGAGGGGCTTCTGGGAGGTGACTGTTGGAGCTTCGAGGGGACACTCATGCCACACAGTGGGGGGAGGGGGGAGGAAGGTCAGGGAAGGCTGCAGAAAGAGGCCCCTGGATTCATTATTGAAGGACGAGGAGGAGTTAGCCGGATGAAGAAAGGAAGACGAGCAGGCCCCATTCTCACCCAGTCCCTCCCATTATGTCCTGAAAGTCTGCCTCCTAATTACTGCTCATCCTTGCAGTGAGGTCACACTTTGCTTCCCTCTTCACTGTCCTAAGGGCCAATGCAGAGCGCCCCTCCCCCCCAGGAAACCTTCCTAACTCCCTGCCACCCTCTTCCTCAGCACCGGGTCGGAGTCTCTAATCAGCCCTGCAGATTCAGAAAACTGTCCTCTGGGCTAAGTAGCCTCATCAAGGGGCCCATTTCCTCCCTGGGGCTGGCCTGTGGTTATTGACTGCAGATCGATGGCCGAGGGGAGCAGGAATTCCCATGGTGCCCTCTGGCCCAGGGGCCCCGCAGATGATCTCACAGAAGCGGGGCAGCGATTTTTTTTTTTTTAACCAGGCATTTAATTAGAGTTTGGATCCCGGAGGAGAGATGAGATGGGTGCTCCCAGGGGCTCCGAGGGAAAGGCCATGCCGGGAAATGTGGGGATCCTGGGAGGACAGGTGAGGGCATGACCCTCTGTCTCAGTTCCCCTAACACCAGACTGGCCCCTCAGGGGCTCCCCAAGGCGGGGTGGGACCCCATCACCCCACGCTCCCCACTGGTAATTTTCACCTCGGCCTGGGGGCAGGGGTGGAGTATATAAACACAACGGGCCGGACCTGTGCCCCCAGCAGTGGTGGCCACCTTGCGGGACCAGGAGGCAAGGCCCCCAAAGGCCTGGGCACAACCAGTAACAGGAAGAAGCTGGCCGAGGAGCGAGCCGGAGTCCCTACATCCTGGGACCTGGGTTTGGATGGGAGCTCCCAAGGGAACAGGATTCCAGAAGGTGGGAAGAGTGCAGACCACGGGGACAGGAAGCAGTCTAAGAGGGCGGCACGCCTTCAGGGCCAGTAGGAAAAACGGGTCCTACTTGATCCACACTGGAGGGGTGAGCCCCGGGGTCCTGGAACCAGGGGGAGGATCCCAGGCCTCTCACTAACGAGCTTCGTGATCTCAGACCCCGTGCGAGGGCTTAGGCAGAAACAGCTGAGATGTGCCTGACACGTCCATGTGTGAACGTGTGCCGGACACATTATTTGTTTGGTGTTTTATTATTATTATTTTTTTTTTTTTAGTAACCTCTATACGCTTGAACTCCCGATCCTGAGATCAAGAGTCACATGCTTTGCCGACTGAGCCGGCCAGGTGCCCCCATTCATTCAGTGTTTACTGTGCCTACCATGTGCCCAGCACTGGGGACACAGCCACTTAAAACTGCATTCTCAGGGGAAGGGTGTGGAGGGGAGCAGGGGTGGGACCACACCACCCAGCAAGAGAACAAATGGTATGTCAGATGGAGATCAGCAGCACGGAGAAAAGTAAGCCAGCAGTGCTGGGCGGGGCAGGAACATTCCTTACTTTCAGTGGAGTGGGGGTCAGGGAAGTTCACTGGATAAGATGGTGTATGAGCAGAAACCTGAAAGAGGTGAGAGAGTGTCGGGGAAAGAACGCTCCGGGCAAGTGCAAGAGAGAATTGCAGGTGCAAAGGCCCTGGGGTGGGACCTAGCAGCAGCCAGGACAGAGTGGGCGGGAGGAGTGGCAGGAGATAAGCTCAAGGAGGTAAGTGGAGGCAGATCATGTGACACCTTGGGTGTTATGGGTGGGACTTCTACTTTTACTCTGAGTGGAATGGGAGCCAATGCAGGATTATGAGCCAAGGAGGGACCTGATGGGTCTTGTTTTAGGAGCGATGACTGTTCCTGGGTGGAGAACAGAGTTGGGGGGAGGGGGGAGGAGAAGTTCCAGGGGACAATGAAGAGGCTGCCAGAGTACAGCAGGGGAGAGAAGGAGTCTGTGGAGCCCTGGAGGGCCGCCCCCGGATGGTGAGTGGAGGAAAGGTTGAGTTCTTGGCATATTTCAAAGGCAGAGCCAAGAGGAATGCACATGACTTCTTCCTGTCCACTCGCCTCTGGGCGCCCTCAGAAGAGGTCAGCTTGGGAAGCTAGGTAACAGGAGGCTCGTGGGGACCTCCCATCTAGGCACCTGGGATCCCAGCCTCTGCCAGCCCCAGAAATGACCTTGAGAGTGCCATTTGAAGAGTGACTGGGAGGAGGGAACCCCCTCCCAGGTCATCCCTCTCTGCTCTGAATGGCTGTGGGATGTCGCCCCCCCCCCTACACACACACACACAATCCTGGGGAGAGGGGGAGGGGCCAGGTGGCCGCTGAGGTCCCGGAGTCACTCTGTGCTCTTGTCGCCCACAGCCGCAGGGGGCTGCGATGGGACGGGAGCCATGAATGGTGCCGCCCCCGGCCCCGCCGCCGCCGCCCCCGCCCCGGTCCCCGACTGGCGGCAGTTCTGCGAGCTGCACGCGCAGGCGGCCGCCGTGGACTTCGCGCACAAGTTCTGCCGCTTCCTGCGAGACAACCCGGCCTACGACACGCCCGACGCCGGGGCCTCCTTCTCCCGCCACTTCGCCGCCAACTTCCTGGACGTCTTCGGGGAAGAGGTGCGCCGCGTGCTGGTGGCCGGGCCCCCCGACGCCATGGAGCCCGAGCCAGCGGGGCCTGCGGCGCTCAAGGCGGCGGCCTACGGCCACTCGCGGAGCTCGGAGGACGTGTCGACGCAGGCGGTGGCCAAGGCCCGCGTCCGCAAGGGCTTCTCGCTGCGCAACATGAGCCTCTGCGTGGTGGACGGCGTGCGCGACATGTGGCACCGGCGCGCCTCGCCCGAGCCGGACGCGGGCGCCGCCCCGCGGGCCGCCGAGCCCCCCGCCGAGCCGCGCGACAAGTGGACGCGGCGCCTGCGGCTGTCGCGGTCGCTGGCGGCCAAGGTGGAGCTGGTGGACATCCAGCGCGAGGGCGCGCTGCGCTTCATGGTGGCCGACGACGCGGCCGCGGGCCCGGGCGGGGCGGCCCAGTGGCAGAAGTGCCGCCTGCTCCTGCGCCGGGCGGTGGCCGGCGAGCGCTTCCGGCTCGAGTTCTTCGTGCCGCCCAAGGTGAGCGCCCAAGCCCAGCCCCGGCGGCAGCCGAGGGAGCCAGGGGCTGGCTTCGGGGGCCCCACTGCCCGGTGGCCTGCCCTCTCCTGGGGCCTCCCAATCACTAGTGACAGTCGCCCCTTCAGGGAGGGTGCCCTAAATGTGTTGGTCCCCAGCGCGCTACCGGGCTGCAGCCCAGCCCCTGGCCCAGGTTTTGAAAGCTAAGCGTCTAGCTGTCTCCAGCACTGCTGACTCCCTGAGCGCACCCTGCCCTCTCCCCAACTTGGGGGCTGGCCATCAGAGCAGCTGCGGGCCTCCTCCCCGGGTGGGTGACCAGCCCTGTTGGGAAAGAGGGGCTCATTGGAACAACAGTGCCCATTCTCTGAGGGCACCTGGCACGCCGAGCCCTAAGCCTGGTGCACAGTCTCATCCCCCGGACCCCCTGCAGGGTGGGCATCTAGGTCCCCAGGTCACAGAAGAGAACAAAGGAATACCCCGAGAGGAGGTGTGGCCTGCCCAAAGTCCTAGAGCCGTGGGTGGCAGAGCCGGGCTAATAATACCCACCACCCTGGTGGTCCTGAGAATGGAGGAGCGTGGAGGTGGGAGCCGCTTGTGTGCTCAGAGGTCCGGAAAGGTGGGAGGCTGTGCTGGCACAGCAGTCGGCAGCACCCCGAGAACCAGCGGCCCTCCCCCCACTCCCAGGCCCACTCTACCCCCCGCCACCTTTAGTCACCCCACGACTCTTGCCTCCCTCCATCTCCCAGGCTGTCAGGACTCTGGGTGCGCCTCCTTGCCTCTCTCCCCGCTCGAGGGGCAGGGCTGGCCCAGAGTCACCCAGAGGACCTGGGCCTGAGTGGCAGTCGCAGCTGCCCGGCTGTAAATAGCGTCTGCCGCCCTTGGGGGCGGGGGTGCAGCAGCTGGGGCCTCTCTCCGAGTCTCTCTCATCCTGCCATTTACCGCTGGCAGAGGGCAGGGCTCCTGAGGCCTCACTTTCCCAACCCTGGAGGGAGGCAGGGGCTGGGTTCCTAACCCTTGATCTGTCCTCAGACACTCCTTTTCCCAAGGAAGTATTTGGGAATTCAGGAGGGAGCCCCGTGGAAGGCAGGTGATACGCGTGGTGAGGGCTCAGGTCAGGCTCCCCAAATGTGTTGGATCCCAGGGTGAGTGAGCCCCCCCAGGACATCCCTGCTGACACCACCCCCCCCCGATGCCTTTTAGTTCTGTGCATCCAGCCACGGTCCACATCTCCTCCTGCCCCTGTTGGCCTGGCCGCACCCTCGGAGCCCAGGAGCGTGTGGTCTGCAGGCTCAGGGACCTTTTCCCGGGGTCCTCAGACTTCCCTCTCACATAGCTCATCCTGCAGGGAGCCTCCTGGCCCTTTACCAGGACAGTCGGGGAGCCAGGGAGCGGTGGGCCTGGCCCATGCCGTCGGGGTGCATGTGTAGGACGGGATGGTAAACCTCAGTATTGAGGGCACCGGGGCCTCTGGGGGCCCAGAGGAGGGGAAGCTTGGGCTGCCTCAGTGTCCACTGGGAACAGAGCCCCCAAGACTGGCATCCCTGGAGGCACGAGCTGAGGGAGTAAAGGCTACAGGTGGGACACCACCTGCCGGCTCTGGCTGGGGAATGAGAACAGTGAGATATGGCTGGAGCGGGGTCAGAGGCCACTCACTGAGCTAGGACAGCGCATCTCAGAGGCCAGGCATGGGAATCGGCCAGTGGGAGCCCAGCTAAAGCTCCCCGTCCGGGCCTGCGTCGGCCCATCTGTGTCTGCTCTCCCTACTCCAGGACCGTGACCCCTGCCCCGCTGGCTGGCCGGTTGGCCTGCCCTGGTCCACTGAGGCCCTCGGTCTCTGCTCCAAGCCCAGCCCTGCTCCCGCTGGCTGGCAGCCAGTGCTACCAGGAATTCCCATCAGCCTGCCCGCCCAGCGTGCGGCCCTTCCCTTTCCTCCGGAGAAAGTCCCTGTTCAGGAGCCCAAGCCCTGCTGGGAAGCTCAGTCTCAAGCCAGCCCCGGGGGACTTTAGGGCTGTGGCCAGGAGCTCTGGAGCAGAGCGGGGAGGGCCAAGCATAGAGCAGCCCTCCCTGGGAGCCCAGATGGCTCCCCCTGGTTAAACCCCACACTGGGCCCTTTTCCTCTCTCCAGGGACACGGCCCGCCCTGCTCCAGGAGCCCTGCTCCAAGTCAGGGACCCCAGAGCCATGCTCTGGAAAGTCTGGTCTAAAGGGGGAGGGCAGCATTTTTTCTTTCCTCAGATGTACTGGGATGGACTTGAAATCATCCTACTCCAGTAGGATGGATCCTCCAATAGTAGGATTTATTACCAGTAAATATTGTCTGGTGAGATGTTCGTTGGGAAGACATTCTTACCTAAGTTCATATGCAGTGGGTCACAGTGTCAAAGCTATTGTTTACCGTGGGTCAGAGTCAAAAGTGAAAAGCACAGACGTGGTGGGTACACAGGGCAGGAGGGCAGCCCTGGGGCAGTTTTCCCCTCGGGGCTCAGACGTGGGAGACTCAGAATTCCATCCCAGCTCCGTCTGTGACTTGCCGTGTGACCGTGTGGGGAGGTCCCTTTGTTTCCCAGAAACTCCCTCAACTTACTGTTGCTTCCAGTTCCCAACTCCATCTGGGAACTGGAAGCCAGGGCCGCCATGGCGCTCCCAGCTGAGGGCGGCCCTGACCTTGGAGGGGTGGGAGGGTGCAGAGGCTTTCAGAAGACCCTGGCTGACTCTCTCACTGCCCCTTTGGCCTCCCAGGCCTCCAGGCCCAAGGTCAGCATCCCACTCTCGGCCATCATCGAGGTCCGCACGACGATGCCCCTGGAGATGCCAGAGAAAGACAACACATTTGTGCTCAAGGTGAGCCCCCGGCCACCCCCGCCTTGGGCAACACAGCCTGAGCCTAGCACAGCGGGAGAGAGGGTGAGGAGCCCGCCGCAGGGCCCAGGGAGGGAGCCCTGGTGGCGGGGCCCCAGACCGGCCCACAGCTAGGACTCGAATCCGGGGCTGGGCTATAGCGCCACGCACTCTGGGTGTCACCCACCTTCTGGGGCCCCTTGTTCCCATTTCCTCCCGTGCAGCTCCCCTGAGTTTCACTTCCTTGCCCCCTCTTCCCCAACTGGACCCAGCATTTAAGCACCCCACAGCCTGCAACAGTTATGCAAATGCCCCCGCCTCTGGGCACCAGAGTGTGGGAACGGGCCCAGTCCCACAGAGGGCACAAAAGCACCGAGGGTGGGCGGGGAGGCACCCCGGTGGGTCTGGGGGCCGCTCCTCTCCTCATTTTCCCAGGCTCCGCCTCGCCAGGGCGGCCGGCTTGGGTTGCTGAGGACACGGCTCCCGGCTGCCAGGGCTCTGGCCCTGGGCCGCCTCAAAGCATTAGGTGTTTGTGAAGCCAAGTCCCCCAGGAGGCCCGGTCCCACCCACCCAAAGCTGCGCGAAGCTTCCCCCTCCTGCCCAGGCTCCTCGTGGGGTTTATGTTGCACTCGTCCCTGTTTGTTTAGCCACAAGCTCCCTTATTCATTTAGCAAACATGTGCCAACCCCATATCCTGAGTCACTCCAGGCCCCCAGGGGCTGAGGACATGGTCCCTCCCTGCCTGGCATGCCTGTGTGCTGGGTGAGACGGGCCCGGGGCCTTGCTCCCCACAGGAGGCGGGCCACCATGCTGCCGACTACGCCCGGGAGCCCCGAGGCAGAGCGGCTCGCCTGCCAGCCCCACGCTGGGCCTCAGTTTCCCCAGCTAGTCAGACCGGGTGGAAGGTGGTCTCTGAGGCCCCACCCAGCTCTGCGGTGCCGGCAGGCAGCAAACTGCATTTTCACCGAGACACACACCGGAAGCTGAGAGCCCGGGCCCTTGGCGTCATGGAGATCTGGGTTCCGGTCCCAGCACTGCCACTGAGCGCCAGTGTGAGCAGGTCACCTGCCCTCTCTGACCCTCAGGCTTCTCCGTAAAATGGGGAAAACCTGCCACCTCCCTCACAGGGCCGTTGGGAAGAAGTCGTCAGACACGGGCAGGATGACGCTCTGGGCGCCGTCTCTCCTGGTCCCATGGCCACAGAGGTAGAACTCCAGGCCCTGAGGTGTGGGAGCCCTTCAGCTCCGTGTGCCAGGCCAGCCGGCCTGTCATGGGCTTGAGAGCTGGGGTGCTCCTTCACCCCAGCTCCGGGGTGCCAGGCCAGCATGGCCTCCTCAGCGGCCGCATCTCCAGGACCCGAGGACCTGAGCTCAGGGCGGGGGGCTGGACCTCAGCCCCAGCGGTCCCCACTGCCGGGTCCCGGAGGGAGGGGCTGCTGAAGGTGCGGCCATGACAGTGACCCCACTGTCCTCCCTGCCGCCCGCAGCAGTGGGCTCCCGCAGGGGAGGGGTGGGCTGGGCCGTCTGCCCTGGAGTCTGCAGCCCCGTGCTGAGGGCTGGACTCTCGGCTGCCCCGTCCCCAGGTCGAGAACGGAGCCGAGTACATCTTGGAGACCATCGACTCACTGCAGAAGCACTCGTGGGTGGCTGACATCCAGGGCTGCGTGGACCCCGGGTGAGTGCCCAGGCGGCCCCGGGGGTGGGTTTTCTCGTCCCAGCCGGGCTCACCCGTACCCCTGGGGGGCTCTTGGGGGCCTGCTCCACAGGGCCAGGGCCTAGGGCCCCAGAAGAAAGTCAGGCTGAGACTTGTCCTGATTCTGGGGAACTCTGAGACCACTAGGACATGGGCAGTGATGGGGGGAGCCCCGAGGCCCCGAATTCAGCCCTAGGGCTCAGAGAAGGTGTACTGGTAGAAGTCCTCCCCTCCTCCGAGACTTGGAGAGCAGGCCTGAGCCAGGCAGAGGGGTGCGGGGGCCTTTGGGCAGCCAGACGTAGAGCTGGTGGGGGGCCTTTAATGAGAGCCTGGGAAGCTGGTAGGCCCGGGGCAGCGGGGAGCCATGGCTAGTAATAAGCAGAGGGCAGTTACGGTCAGCTGTGTGAGGAGGAGCAGCGGGGAGGCTGGCTCCATGATCCAGGAGAGATCCCGAGGCCAGGAGTAGGAGGGGCAGGCCGGCCAACAGCTGAGCATTTGGCAGGAGCTCTTCTGGCTAATGGGGTGAGCCAGGCCCGGGGGAGGGGCCGCTGCTTTCTAATTAACAGCTTCATTTGAGGAAGCGCAATTAAAGGCCTGAGTGCCTTCCAGGCCCCCCCTCCCCGCCCCATCCCCCACATGGCTGTAATCCCTCCCCTGCCACCCTCCCAGCCATCTGCCCTGCAAATTCTTCCTCCAGCCCCTGTGAAGGTGAACCTCACTTTACAGTCTTTTGGAGCTGGCTGGGTCCCGGCCCCGTCGTGTCACCGGCAGGGAGACAGAGGCCGGGGCGGGGAAGGGGACAGCCCCCTGGGGTCCCAGGAGGAGGCCAGGTCCTCATGGGTCAGTGGGCAGGGCTCACGTGGCCTCGAGGAGGACTGCACCCCCTCGGAGACCGCCCCGTATGGCTCAGTCGTGTCCCC
>JAQQSY010000095.1:0-51417 GCA_028646535.1 Procyon lotor
CTATTGCCGTGGCCGGTCCCTCTGCCCAAAACACCCTTCCCAGCTGTCATGTGGTGCTTCTCGGGGTGGGGGGCCTCAGGCTGGGGCTCGGCTGCTCCCCACCATGTACCCCCGAGCACCCAGTCAGTCCCTGCTGACACGGGTATCCCCGTGCTCAGCCCACGCCACCGCCGGAGCCACCCCCTGCACGCGGAGGGCCGCCGCACGCACACGGATGCCGCCACACGATGTGACACGGGGGACAGCGTGCGCTTGTGACGCGGGAGTGAGGCTAAGGAAGCCAAGGACACTCGGGACGGACTGATGACGGTCCCCGCAGCCCCTCCCCAGCCCGCAGCCCCTGCGCTCGAGGGAGGAGGAGGTGTGCTGGGGGCGTGGGGCTTCCTAGGGGCTCCCCCACCCTAAAGGGGACACTCCTGTCCCTGCTCCGAGTCTGACTCTTCGGGGCAGCTCTGCAGCCCCCACTGACCCCAGCGGGCTGCCCAGGGAGGCTCTCCCTCGTCACTGGCTCCAGAAGGCCCGGCCCTGCATTCCCATCCCAAGGTGGCACCTTCCATCTCCCTCGGGCCCCGGAGTCGGAGCCTGAGCCCCAGCCCCTTGGCACTGCTGTCCTCACCCACGGATAGCGCGGCGTGCAAACCTCCCCCGTGTGTGCTGTCCCCGTGGCCCGGGCTGCCCTTCCCTGCACTGGAAACACCCCCGCCCGCCCGCCCCCCCAGGCCCTTCTGGGTATGGAGTTCCAGCCCGGGTGGTCCCGCAGCCCCGCATCCTCCCACCCTTGACCCCCTCGGGCCCGGCTGGGCTCAGACACAGTCCGCGTGGCCGGCTACATGAATGGAGACAGGGAAGGCAGGCTCCAGGAAAAGGGAGAAAGTCAGCCAAGGTCAGCCAAGCAGTTGGCGGTCCCTGGAGGCGCGGCCCAGGGTGCGGCGCAGACACAAACCTGTGTTTCCACGCGGGGAACTGGAGGTCCCTGGCCCACACCCTTGAACTCGCCAGGGAACCTCGAGGCCCGGCTGGCCACGTGAGTGACGGGTGGCCAAGTGAGTGGCTCGCACCACTCCGTGGCTGGCTCCGGCCCTGACCTCCGTGGCCATCTGCCTCCGTCTGCCCTCATTAGGCCTGGCAGCCACCTGCCCGCCCGCTCTCTCCTCCTCTCCACCTGGCTCATCTGTCATTCCCGACAGCCCCCGCCTCGTGGGTTCTCGATGATGTGGGGAAGGGAGGGGGGACAGAATGAGTGGGCAGGGGTGCCAAGAAACTCTAGCTCTTGTTGGGAGGATTGGAGTGGAGACCTCCAGGGCAAGAGATTGGCCCCGACCCACACACAGGGGTCAGAAGCCAGCCAGCCTCCTACTGGAGTTCAGTTCCCCTGCCAAGTTCGGCGCCACCCCAGGGCCTTTGCACATGCTCCTCTTACTGCCTGGTGCTCTTCCTCTGACCTTCACATGGCTGGCTCTGCCTTCAGCGAAGATGTCACCACCTCCCAGAGGCCCTCACTGAACTTTCAGTCTGAACCAGCCCCTCGTCTCTCTGCCCCATCACCCCGTGCGGGGACTCACCAGGGTGCTGGCCCCACATGCCCCCAGGGATCCTCATTTGACGTCGCCGTTGATTTCTACTCCAGGAGCTCCCCACTTTCCATCTCCTCTCACACCCTCTACGCATCTGACACATCCTAAACACAGACTTCCCCCCTCTGGCACCACCCCGAGGTCACAGCTACCACACAGAGCAGCCCCGACCCCCAGTCCACGCCGAGCCCTGGCCCTGGGGAGGCAGGGACACACTGCCGGGCCCATCACGGCAGCAGTGCGAGGTGGCAGCAGCCCACTTCCCAGGCGCTCCTCCCCTCCAGGCTGTGCGCCGCACCGCGGATCCCTCCCTGAGCCCAGGCCCCACTGCAGCTTGGAGGCAGAGAGCCTCGCCCCCTCACAGATGTGACTCAGAGCCGTGTGCACCCTCCTGGCGGTCAGTGGCTCTGACACTCGGCTTCCACACGGACTTCGGGCGGCAGTGGGGAGGGGGGACGCCTGGGTCAGGCCCCTGCCTGGGATCTCATCCCTCCCTGGCTCCCGGGGTGGGACCAACGCACCCCCTCTCCACCACTGGACTCCCGTCTCCTGTGGCCACTCCAGGCCCCAGGATTCCCGACGCCTCCACTTGCTCAGACCCCAACCCCCACGCCTGCCCCACCCCAGCCAGGGAAGAAGCAGGTGGGACCCCATCTCACTCTAGGCCCAGCCCACCTCTGCCGCTACCCCACCTGCTGGCTGGGGCGCTCTGCCCCCACTCCTGCCGGGAGCCCTCCGAGACCCCGATCCCACTACCAATCTCTGTGATCCGCCCCACCATGCAGCTCCCCACCGCCTTTGGGGTGCAGATCCAGCTCTCCCCGGCACTGGCCTTGCACCCCCACCCTGCTCTCTGAACCCCACCATGTCTCCCCCTGACTTTCTGCCTCCCTCACGTGTCCTGGCATGACCACCACTCCTCTCCACTAAGCTCAGCTGGTGAACTCCTACTCACCCCTCAGAGCCCCACTTGACCCTCCTCCTCGCGTTCGCCTCCCAAACCACCCACAGGAAGGGAAGGAAGCTGTCGCCATGCCCAGAGCACCTGTCCCTTTGGCCTGGGCTGCCGAGGACGTCTGGATGCAGACTCTGTGCTCCTCCTGGGCAGGACGGGGGTCTGGCACAGGCCCGAGCTCCTCACAGGCGGCACGATGGCGATCTCACCTTCCTGCTCGGGCCCTCCCACTCAGTCTCTGGGGTCAGTCCCAGAGCGGCCAGGAAAGGAGCAGGAGGTGCCGGCGGGCTCCGCTGGCAGGCCGGCAGCCGGCGGGAGGTGCAGCCCACCCTGGCCCCTCTGGCGCTCCAAGTTCACGCACATGCTCGTGGCGGGGCCCCGGGGCCAGAGCCGACCTCTGTGCCAGCTTAGCACTGAGGACACCGAGGCTCCCAGGGGCCAGGCAGCTTGCCCTCGGCCCCAAGGCCCCTGGGTGACTGGCCCCCGTGAGCGGCCATGCCTTCAGCCTCAGCCCCCCTTCTGGGATGCAGGGATGGGGTCCTACCTTCCTGGACGCTGACACCAGAAGCCCTCTGGCTGCAGCTGCCAACCCCCGTACCAAACAAAACCTCCAACCCCTCCCAGACCGAGACCTGCCCGGCCTGGCGCGGCGGCCCCGGATGCCCAGCCCCGGCAGCCCTGGTGCAGGCCAGGCTCGGGGGTGAGGCCCTGGGCCCCAAGCCTTCTGCTCCCGGTCCCACCAGCTTTCACCAGCAGCGGCCACCTGCCCCTCACCTGACCCGGCCTCCGTGCCCGAGCTGACCCGCGCTCGGTCCCCGGCCGGGACACCACCTTCTGCACGTGGACTGCCTACGGCCCACAGTCCACACCGCAGACCCTGGCCCGCCCCTCTGGGCCATCACTTCCGTCTGATGGCGGGGGTGGGGGGTGCTCAGAGGGATGGGGCACCAGGCTGGAGTCTCTGCGTGTCAACACAGCCACAGGCACCCAGGCACACATCCCATCCCGTCCTTCCTCCCCACACTCCGAAGGAGGGGCGGCCCCCTGGGGACCCAAGGCCGGGCCCTGTCCTGCTGGCTTTGGCCTCACGGGGACTCAGGAAGCCCCCAGCTGCATCGGTTGCTCCCCTGTGCAGAAGCGGCTGCGGTAGCACTGAGGACCGTCTATGCAGAAGGCCGCCTCTTCCAGGGAGGCCCCAGGGTGGCCCTGGCTGCAGCCTTCAGGGCCCTCCCCCCGAACCGACAACACCAACAGCCCTGTCACATCACAGGGATAGGAGGACGAGGGAGAGCACACCGATGTCAGGGCCGAGAGCACAGACCCCTGTCCGGTGACTGGCCCCAAGACCTTGAGCAAGTCACCCTCCCCAGGGCTCAGTCCCTATCAACAGAAGGTTTTAGTGGTGATGACCTCTAAGGTCCTGCTCAGCTCTGCCCCCACGGGGGACCCCGACCGACGGACAACACTGCCCTCTCTACCCACATCCCACTGGACAAAGGGATGGTGGGCAGAACGTTCTCAGAAAAGCCTGGAGCCACCATCCACATCGAACCCAGGATTCCCTGAAGGGAAAGCTGTGCCGTCCCCACTGGATGAGGGCCAGCTGCCCCAAACACCCAGGACAGCCGTATCCCCTCTCCAGTCTGTCCTCCGCATCTGCTGCGCAGTGGGCCTTCCACACTGGGCCTGGACCCCGGATCTTAGTGAGCGGAGACCCCAGCCCCTTTCCCTCCTTGGGGGGCTCAGTGGCTGGGGTGGGGGGTGGTTTCCTGGGACCCGTGAATGGAGCTCAGCCCTGGAAGAGACAACCCGGCAGCCCCAGCCAGGCAGCTGCCCAGATGCCATCGCCATAGAAACCGGCAGCCCCCACAAGAATCCGGGGAACAGGAAGGAGGCCCCTGAGATGACGGGGCCTCCCCCAGCGGAGCCGTGGACCTGGGCCAGATGCAGCCACCCCGGGACCCCGACCTGGGGATGGGGCTGCCTCCAAAAATCAGGCTCCACTTGGGGAGGGTGGGAAAGGTCTCCCAGCAAGGTGGCAGCTCCTTCTCCTCTCTCCCCTTGGCCGGCCTGGGGCCTGTCCCCCAGCTGAGGGGAGCACCGACCAAGTGAAGGGGTACGCTCAGCTCGGCCAGGCCAAGCCCTCCCCCCCTCCTCAAAAGCCTGGGCCCAGCCTGCCCGCTCCCCTGGGGATTGGTTCCCTCCAAGGTCCCAAGCCCCCAAGGAGAGTGGGGGAGGCTCACCCATCGGTCCCTGGGGGAGAGGGGGTGCCCAGCCCCTCCAGGGCTAGTCCCCAACTCCACACTGCCACCCGCCCAGCTCCCACCCACCCTTTCCAGACGCCGGCCGGCCCCCAGGCCACCGCACCGGCCGGGCGCTCAGACCCCGGCAGGGGTGGGTCCGGCCCCTCCCGCGCCGGAAGCGCCCGCCCCGCGCCCCCCTCCCCGCGCCGCCCCCCCCGCCCCCCCGCCGCGCCCGTGGGCCCCCCGCGCGTCCCGGCCGGGGTCTCACCGCGTCGGCGCTGAGCTGGGCTAAGATGGCGAAGGTGGAGAGCCGGTCACAGAGGCAGCGCGTCCGGAGGGCGTCGAGGGGCACCGTGCGGCAGCCGCGCCACGACCAGGGCCCGAGCTGCGGGGGGGCGGGGGAGGAGGGCCTGGGGGGCGGGACAGGCGGGGGGGTGGGGGGGGACAGGGGCGGCGTGAGCGGCGGGCGGCCGGCGGCCCGGCCCCCGGTCCCCGCCGGCCCGCGCCCGCACCTGCGCCCGCAGCCGCGCGCCCGCCCCGCCGCCGGCCCCCGGAGCCCCGCGCCCCATGGCCGCCGCCGAGCCACGGGAGAGCGAGTCGCGGGAGCGCGGGCCGCCGAGCCCCGGCCCCGCACCCCTCCCGGCGCCCCGCCCGCCGCGCCCCCCCCCCCCCAGCGCCGGAGCCCGAGAGCCCGGAGCCCGGAGCCCGCGCCGGAGCCGAGCCGAGCGGAGCCGGGGGCGGCGGGCGCGGCGGGGGCGCGCCGGGAGGGGTGCGGGGCCGCCTCCGCCCGGAGCCCGTTGCGGGTGACCTTGGGACCGCCCCCGCCTCCGCCTCCGCCTCTGCGGGCCGGTGGCCCCTGGCGTCCGCCGCCCCAGGCCTCCGCGCCGCCTGCCCCGCTGTCCCGAGGCCCGCGATTGCGCCTTTCCATTTCAACACCGGGGCCGGAGGGCTCCACCGCTCCGCAAGCCGGTCGCCGCGGTAGATCCAAGTCCCCTCCCCGCGAGGCCAGCCGGCCTGTCCAGGAACTTAGGAGTGTCCAGCCACGCACAGCTGGCCCTGGGCCGGGCCTGCCTCGTCTCAGCCAGCAGAGGGGGCCCCCTGGAGGGCCGCCCCTGGGGCGCTGGGCCTGCGGGCTGGGGGGGCGGGGAGGGAGCTCGGGCTGGAAACCCTGTGGCTGCGATCCACAGCCACGAAGGCCTGCCTTCTCCTCCGGATAACTCATGCCTCCTCTCAGGGCTTCCGGGGACAATTCCAGGTCTCTGCAGCAAGGGTCTTCCCAGGAGCTGCCCTAGAATGGAGCTGCAGCTCGGGCCTCCCGGTCCGAGCACGAGAGAGCTGCATCGTGCTTCCAGGGCCTGCAGCCGGACTGCCTCACCCCAGCCCTTCCTCAGGCCCGGCCGGCTGCGGGCTGATGGGCTCCGGCCCAGTGCTCTCCCCACAGGGGCCCTGACCCAGCAGGCCCGTGCACGTGCACACACACACACACACACACACACACACCCTGGATTGCCACCTCTGCTCAACACCTGGATTTGCAATCCACCAGCCTTGGCCACCTCCTCATGGTGTCACCTGGGCAGCTCCCTCTCCTTGCCCCCAGCTCCGTTTCCTGAGCTCGGGGATGGGGAGGGTGAGGCGGGCACACGCCGTGAGGCGCCCACACGGGGCTTGCTCGGACAGGGGACCATCTCCGGGAGCGCCGAGGCTCGCCGGCTGCAGGGATCCGAGAGCCCCGGGCTGGTTCTTTTTCACGGATGTTACACGATCCCAGTTCTGAGCTTCGAGCCCCCAGGGAGCAGGGGTGTACTCTGGGCCAGAAGCCCAGACGCAGGCTTTGCTCTTTTGATTCCCTTCAAAAGGGGGAAAGGAAGGGCCTGCCCCCAGGACACGGAGGAGCAACACGGGGGGCCAGCCCCTGGGGCCCGAGGGGGCTCGCCGAGTTCACGCTGGCTGGCCTCTGGGCCGAGTCCAACGGCCCAGGGGCCAGCAGCAGGCTCTGCCGGAGTACCAGGAAGCATCTCCCGCACCACCACCCGGGAGCTCTAGCCGGCCCACTCCGGCCCTAGACTTCAGGGAGAAGAGAGCGCTATGGCCTGAGCTCCAAGGGCCCAGGATTGGGGAGCTCGGAGCCCATCCGTGTCGGGGGCCTTCCATAAGAAGAGTGCAGAAGCCGCCGCTAGTCACAGCGGGGGGCAGGGGGCCCCCGGACTCAAAGACCAGAGACCCCCTCTCCGTGTCCTGCCTCTAGACACGGAGAGACCACTAACTGCAAAGCGAGACCAGGACAATGGAAGGACCGCAGAGGGAGCGCGGAGTCCCAGAGCTCCCCGGGAGACCCCAGGTCCAGCCTAGCCCTGCCCACACCGTTGGCGAGAGGTCTGGCGGCCTCGCTGGGGTGCCCCGCATGCCCTAGCTCTTTTCCTCCAGCCCCTGGCAGCACGAGGGGCAGGGGCACGGGGCACTGAGCCCTGGCCGACGCTGGCCGCTGCTGCCGCGGCCCTGTGTCCCCCTCCACCAGGAGCTCCCTGTCCTCACGCCCAGAGCTGCGTATGCGGCCGCTCCCACATGCCCGAGCCACTGGCCAGACGCCGAGCCAGCCAGGAGATGGCCGACACCGCAGACCACTCCTGTCTGCAGCCAGGCCGCCCGCTCTCCGTGGCTCGGCCTGGACATCAGCCATGGGGCTGCTGGTACAAGCAGGAGTCTGGGGCCAGCCATCCTGGGTTCCAGTCCCTGCTGTGCCTCTCGGCAGGGACACTGCCTCTGCCCCCCTTCTCTGAGCAAAGTGGGGGGTGGGGGCATCTGCCTGGGAGCCCGGGAGGGGACGGCGCCCTGAGGCCAGGGCTGAGGCGAGCCGGGCACCAGGCTGAGTGCTGCAGGCCACCTCCTGGGAGAAAGCCAGCCTGGGCTCTGGGCTCGTGGCAGCCCCCGAGGGCTCCTGAGGAGGACGCTAATTAGCTTATCGGCCTCCCGGAGGAGGGGGCGGGCGGGGTGGCCCCAGCCCAGCCCACAGAGGGCACGAGAGGGCCTCCGCCCCGGCCAGGCCAGCCATCCGGGCTGCCGGTGGTCACTCTGCAACGTGCCTGGCCCTGCACGGAGGGGGCGGGGGCTCATCGGTACCCTCAGGACTGCTGTGCGGCGCCCTCGGGCCCCACCTGTCCCTGAGCTGGGAGCCGCTGCAGCCGGTGTCAGGGGAGCACGCTGGGACTGGGACCCTCTCCTTGCTCCCTCCCACGCCTCGGTGATAACGGCTTCCTGTGCATCAGCCCTCGGCTGCCCCGTGCAGCTGGAGCCACTGAGGCTCAGAGAGGGGGTACTGTCGCCCGAGGCCACACAGCAAGATAGCAGCAGGGCCGCAGATAAGCGCCAGGCCTTATCTGTCCGACACTTGCTCCAGGCCTACAACCTCGGGACCTCGGGGTCCCCGACCCAACCTCGGGATTGTGGGGAGCACATCCGAAAGGGATCCTCAGGGATAACCCGGGACCCAGAGCAGAGAGAGGTGAGCTGCCCGAGCACCACGCTCTCCCCGCCCCCCCTCCGCGGGCCAGGAAAAGAGCTCAGGCCGTGCTGGGCGCTCGGGGCTAGCCAAGCCTCCCGTGACGGGCTGGACGCGGCCAGACAGGTGGACGGGTGGGCAGTCTCTGACCCGGGCCCTGTCGCCAGCATCGTAGCCCCCACCCCCAACCTGGACAAGGCCAGGGATTCTGCCCTTCTTCCAGAAGAATCTCTAGGAGGCATCCTCTTATACCCCAACATCTGGAAGTCCTTCCCCCGTCTGACTGAAACCCTTCCTGTTCCGGGGACATCTGTCCCCGTCTCTGCCACCCATGCAGGTCACTCCCCCCGTCTCGCACCGGGAGACCATTTGCTGCCTCTTGACTGAGCTTCCGAAACTTGGACTATCTGGGTCATGGAGCCAACCCCCCGCCACCTCCCTGAGCCCAGGCCCGAGGAATCTGGGTCAGTGACACCTGCTTCTCCTCCCCTTGCTAGGTCGGGGGCGAGGGAGGGAGCTGGGGCAGCGGCAGCCCCCAGACCAGGAGGGCAGGGGGACCCAGGGGTGAGAGCGGGAGCCCCTCCCTGCCTGAGTCGAGAGGAGGCTTGGGGGATGCTATGTGTCCCGGCTCCCAGGGCGGAGCCACGCCTCCCCCATCACACCGCCTGACCTGCTGGGAGGCCACTGTGGCCACAGCCAGCTCCCGGGCTCCCCCAGTGAGGCTGACCCGACCCACAGCCTCCAACCTCGGGGCCCTTCTCCCCCAGCACTGCTCACGGCTTGTCCTCTTCCGCAGCCTCTGCTGGGAGGGCAGGACCGGGCCAGCCTGCTCAGCTCACCGCCGGCCCACCGGTGGGGCACCCGCCCAGACTGGGCGGCCAGCGCTCCGCCCCTCTAAACTTCCACGGCCCAGGGCGACCTCGACGCCCACCTCGCTCCTTCCCACGCCCACAGCCCGCCGGCCAGCAGCTCCGACCGGCCTCTCCGCGGTGCCAGGAAACGCGCCGGGCGTGTCGTCCTCGGCTCAAAGCTCCCACGGCCCCCTCCTCCCTGTGAGACCCCAGAGCCCATCCGGCCTCCCTGACCCGACCTCACCGCTCTGCTTCTCCGGGGCTCCCCTCGGGCCACATTCAGGGGCTCCCAGGACAGACCCCCCCAATGCCATACTTAGCACTCAGAGCGGGGCCGCTGCCTGTGCCCGCGTCCAGGCGAGAGCGGCTCGGAGAAGACAAGCTGGTACCATCAGCAGCGGGGCTGGTCCCCAGCCCGACTCAGGGTGGGTGGGAGCCAGGGGGCGTCACGGGCCCTGGGAGGAGGTGCAGCCCGTGCCAGCCCTGCCCTGCTCCCCACCGGCAGCCACCTGGCCCGCGGCCAGCCCAAGAAGGCAGAACCGTTCCCGCTTCGGCGGATTCCGTCCCCGCCTCCTGGTGCTGAGCTGCCTCCCCCATGAAGGGGCACAGGGGCTCGGCCTGCACACCGTTGAGGGAGACACGGGGCCACGCTGCCCGGGGGCCTGGCGTGCTCGTGGAACATCGGGGGACGGCAACAGAGAGGCTGCGCTGAGAGCCACCCCCGCCCCCGTCCAACCTCCCACCCAGCGAACCCGGGCCCTCCCTGCGCTCAGATGGTTCCTGCCGGCCCACGGAGCAGGTCTATTACGGGACCAGAGCCATCGGGGTCCCCCGGGGTTGGCTGGGCTAACCCACACTGGAGTGTGACTCACAGGTAGCCTCCCACACGGTAGAACAAAGCCGGAGTGGGCACAGCGCACTCCAATAGGAACTGGGAGTGGGCCCAGTGTCTCTGCAGGCAGGGGCTTCGAGAGGCCCCTGAGAGCTTCTCGGCCTGAGAAGATCCTCCACTCGTGCTCCCCAAACTCCCCAGCCGAGGCAGAGGCCCTGCTAAATCACACTTCATCCACCCGAAGGCCTGCCTCCCGCCTCTGCCTACTGATTTCTGAGCCACACATCAAGGTTTGTGCTGAGTCTCCTCCTCCAGGAAGCCCGCCCAGGTAGCCTATGAATTCTCCAGCATTGCACCAGACTCCTCCATCAGGTCCCGCCCTGCCTCTGTGCTGGGACCACTCTCCCTGGGTCCGGCCTCAGCCCGCAGCCAGAGCTCATCAGGACTCCCAGGCTCCCTAGGCCCCGCTGCACCTACCGGCCCACGCCAGCCCGGACGGGGCCACCAGTGACTCAGCGCACAGGCGCTATCTCCTGCCTCCAGACCTTGACCTCTGCCGGCGCCTCTGACCACGGGCCCTCCTGTCCCCTGGCTAACTCACCTGGTCCTTTGGGGAAGCGTCCCTGAGCTCCCCTCTGCCCAGACCCACCCCAGCTGGCTGCCAGCCCGTGAGAACCTGCCAGCCAGGTCGTGTCTGCCCCCCCCCAACAGCCTGGCCCAGGTCACCTCCATCCTGTCCTGGCTCAGGGCCTGGGGGCAACACCCATGGCCCCGGGAGAACCTGATGTCTGTGACCCGTGGGCCCCGGGGGAGGGACACCTGCCTGACCGGTGAGGTGAGCCCCGTGCCCTGCCCCCCCAGGCCTGCACTCCTGCCCGTGGGGCTGGCCCTCCTGCTGCGGCCAGTTCTGAGCTGCGGGATTCTGGGCCAGCAGCCTCCACGGCTCCCCGAGCCGCTCACGATGCCCGGACGCTGGTCCCCTGGCTCCCACCCGCCGCCAGCCAGCTCGGAGTTAGTGCTCCCGGCCGCCACCCCCGGGGCAGACCGGGGCCCCCGGGAGAGAGTAGGACCCTGGGCCCCCCAGCTCCGCAAGCCAGCCATCTGGCCCGGAAGGGCTGGGGTCCTGCTGATCCCGCTCCGCCTGCTAACCCCTCCCAGCTCCCAGGCCTGCACCCCTAGGACCTGACCTGAGCCTGGCACCTCACTTAGGACTTACCCGGTGCCCCTCCAGCCGAGCTCGGCCCACCCCGTGCCCTACCCCTGCCCACGGAGGGACCACTGCCTCGGCACCCACACGCCCGCCAGAGGTCTGCTCACTTACGCATCCGGGAAGCCCCTCCCCGGCCCGCCCCTGCCAGGCTCTGTGCCGAGGGTCCCCCGACAGATCCCCAAAGCCCGCCCAGCCCGCTGGCCTCTGAGAGGCCCCCTCAGACACCACAGCCTCCCGAGCTGCCCTCCGCTCTCGCACTCAATGTGCTTCGCCCCGGGGGCTTCAGATACTGACCACTGTGGCCTGGCTCCCCGCCCACACCACGGGCGCGCTCCAGGCCCCACGGGGAGGGGGCTGCAAGCCTTCACTGTCGCCACCGGCTGTGCCCTCCCGGCTGCCCCTGAAGCCACCGCGGCCAAGACGACGTCACCACCACCACCAGCACCCTCACCGCCGCCGTCGGCACGACTTATGGGCAAGGCCACCATCACCGCCACGTCACCACGACTGCCAGCAGCCCCCGAAGGCCGGAATCACACCGCCGCCGACACCACCACACCCCGGCCGTCAGTCACGCGCCCGCCGCCACCGCCCGTCACACCGTCACTGGCGACGCCGCACGGCCCGTCGCCGCTGTCTGTGCCGTCACGGCACCACCAGCACCATCACCACTGCCATCCCGCGTCACTGTGCCCCCACGGTCGCCGGTGGCACCGCCCCCGCGAGCATCCTGAGCACGGCCGCCGCGCCTCCTCAGAACCAGCCCCGCGACCGCCGTGAGGCCGACACCGAGCCCACTGCCGGCAAGCGTTCCTCGTGCCCGCCGCGTCCGGAGCGCTGTGTAGACGGAACTCGTCTGACAGGAGGTCCCGCTGTCCCCGTCACCCAGGACGGAAGCACGCGGGCAGCCACACCGTCGGCACCGCCTGCCCACCTTCCAGGCAGCTCACGGTTCCCGGACCCCTAAAGACCCGGTGACTCGGGTGCCCTGGAGGTCATCCCAGCACGCCCTGCTCCCTGCTGCCTCGGCCCCAAGGCCTGGCGGGGGGAATGGACAGCCACGGGCCCTCCGGCCTTGCTGACACCTTGGGAGTCCTTCCCATGTCTGCCTCGCATGGTGCCCTCCCACAAGCCGCGTCCCTGGCTCCCGGGGCCCCCAGCAGGGGCACGAGGCCCTGGCTGCCTGGGGAGCGGGATTAAGACTTTCCTGTCTCAGAAAACGAGCAGTCGCGCCCTCTGGCACAGGGGCAGCAGGAGTCTCAAGGGAGGAAATCACCACCCAGCCCAGAGGGCCTCTGCTGCCTGCCTCCAGGTGGGCGCCAGCTGGGGAACCAGGAAGCCTCCCCCACCCCGTGTGGGCCCCTCACGCTGGGCCCCTGAGGCAGGCGCTTACCCCGCAGGGCACAGTGCAGGCCAGGGAGGGGCCCACTCCTGCGAGCTGCCTGGAGGGGGAGTAAGGACGGTACCTACTCGGGACCCCTTCCCGCTCTGCGACCTGTATGCGACACACACCACCTCATTTCGGCCCTGCGGCAACCCCATGTTACAGATGGGGAAACTGAGTCTCAAAGAGACAGAAGGGCTCGCCCACTGTGAGCCCATTAGGAAGGAATGGGGCCGAGATCTGAGGCCAGGCCTGCAGCAGTAGGACCCCCGCTCCTCCCACCTGCTCGGCTACCAGGGCACCGCAGGGCCCAGGGCGGGGATTCCGGACACGCGGGCCTGGCCTCAGAGACGGGCAGTCGGACGCCGCGGCAAGGACAGCATGGGCAAAGGCCCAGCAGCCTGCAATGCGGCTCCCGGGAGGATGGGGACGGCGGTGGACGGAGGCCGGGCAGGGCCGACCCCGCAGGACCAGATATCCAAGCACAGCGGAGCCCCCTCCTGGGGGCCGGAGGGGGCCGGGGTGAGCGCGCCCTGCGGGCGGGCACCGCTCTGAACACACAGTTCTGGCACGGCGCCCGTGGAAGGACATACCCCCCCTGCTAGGGGCTCCCCCAAAGCAGCTCTGTGGGCCAAACCTCCAAGCCAGAGGCAGCCTGGGGTGGGGGGTGTTGCCGGGGGTGCGGGTGCGGGTGTCGACGGCAACCGCTCCCCCTGGTCCCCGCCCCTCTTCCCAGGAGTCTGGCCACTCGGCCGCGTGGCCAGGGACAGGCAGTGTAGTTGACTTGGTCTGCACCCGCCGGCGCCCGGCACATCTCCCTGCGGGCACCTCCGAAACTGAGCCGCCCCCGGGTCACCCAGCGCCGGTCCCGCTCTGCCAGACAAGTCTGGGGAGCTCAGGGGCCTCCCCGCCCTGACCCCTGTGTCTCCGTGGACGCTCCGCTCAGAGGACCACATCCCCACCACTCCCTCAAGGGGGGAGGTGCTACGGGACTGGCACAGGGGCCCCCGGTCTCGGCTGGACACACAGCAGGAGGAGGCCCGTGTGCGGGGAAGGCCCCCACCCCGATGGGTGCCCCCCGCTCCAACCGCCGTGCTCCTGGCCGGACCAGCCCCCTTCCTCGGCCAGAGCCCCCTCTCCAGACATGCCCCCAGGTCTGTCCCTGGCCAGGAGTAGCGGGCGGGCCGTTCCAGCAGAATGAGAGGGGAAAGCAGGGGAGAGGGTCGGGGGCAGAGGGGCGGCTGGGGCTGGGGCCGGCTTTGGGCCGCACTGGCAGTCCCATCCCCTGCCGTGGCCCGGAAGGTGCCTGGTGGGGGTTGGGGCTGGCGACACCTTCCCAGACCGGGCGGTGACAGGCACCTGTCTCGTCCATCGTACAGTCAGAGAAACTGAGACCCAGGCTCGCACGGCCAGCATGGGCAGGGCCGAGGATTCCTGAGCTGGAGCGAGGAACTCCCCCGACCCGCCAAGTGCAGCTGGAGGACCCGCACAGACCACCCCCGCCCTTGGGACACTGGCCCCACGGGCAGGCCGGCAGGGACAGTCTCCTTGGCCCCTGTCCTCTCAGCCCAGTGTGAGTGGTGAGGGGTGGGCTCACCCTGGCGGATATCCTGCTGGGTGGTGTCGAGGGGGCACCTCGACAGTGGGACGCCGTCACTGAGCTCAGACCCCACCCGGGCAGACTGGACACAGGGGAGGAGGGAATGGGTACATTCCCAGTCCCCTGGGGATGGGGGGTCCCCTTCAAACGGGGCACAGTGCAGCAGCCTCTGTCCACCTCCTGGGGGCTACTGTGTGTCCCCGTCGGGAGAGACGCGTGGACAGTGGACAAGACCCAGGCCCTGCCCCGGGGCCCCCATTCTGCAGGGGGAGGGGCAAACAGGGGGCAGGAGACACACAGAGGCACGGACTTCCAGCTCCCAGGGGTCTGAGCCGGGGAGGAGAGGCCCAGGCTGTGAGTGTAGGAAACGGGTGGGAAGGCTTCTCAGAGCAGGTGGCATTCGAAGCTGCAGCGGAACCGGGCACACGGGCCAGGCCGTGGCAGCGAGGGGCCCACGCGGGGGGGGGCGGGCGCAGGGGCTGGGGGAGCCGGGCTGTCAGCCCGGAAGTGGCGGGGGGTGCGTGACCTTGCGGCCTGTCTGCTCCCTCCCGCCCCCACCCCTGCCCGGAGACAGGAAGGCCTGGGCTCAGCAGCCCCTGCGGGAGAGGGCAGGTCCCCAGTGGGGCTCTGCCAGCCCCCGCCCCCCAAGGATGAAGCAGGGGGAGACTCAGAGCAGGGAAGGGCATGGGGAAGGGGCCGGGGCGGAGTCCAGGGTTGCAGAGCGGGGGCGGGCTGGCCGCGCGGCCGTCCTCCCCCATCTCCCTTCTGCCCCATCAGAAACAGCCTTGGTGGGAGGGCTCCGGCTGGTTCCCAGCCACTGACAGGGACCTAGGGACCCTGCCAACTCTCCCTTCCGCTCCCCCTCCCCTCGGCCTGCCCCTCACCGCCCTCTCCAAGGAAACCAAGGATGGGGGCAAAGCTCTTAAAGGGACAGGGACACACACTTGGGCAGGCACCGGGTCCTGCGCGTCCCTGGGTGGCACAGAGCCGAGGACGACCCTGGCTGGCCAGGTGGCCTCCGGGACCTGTCTGCTCTGCAAACAGGAGCCGGTGTGAGTCGATGAGGCACGTCTGAAGAGCCTAGAGTCGGGGTTGGGCTTCAGGGCTGTGCAGGACACTACCCCCTCCACCGGCCCGTCCCCGCGTCCGCCCTGGTGGCCCAGCTCGCCTGAGAAGGGTGCCAAGAGCCACCCAGGGAGAGAAACCCTTAAGCCGGGGGCACTTGTCAGAGGCTCTGCGGCCCATGAGCTTGCGGGTCTGGGGGCCCTCACAGGGCTGGCCCCCAGCACAACCCCCAAAACGCGGGCCTGGCAGGAGGCGCTCTGGCGGGGAATGCCTGCCCCCACCCGCACACGGGGCCCCAGCTGAGCAGGTCCGCGAGCAGACGGTCTCCCAGAAGCTTACCAGCTCTGACTTCTAGGCTCTAACTTGGCCGCTGCCGTGAGGGAGGCACCAGGAGCCGGCTTCTCGGGACCAGGGGACCGGGGCCCAGGATGGGCTCTAGGCCCTCATCGGCTCTGTCACCCAGCAGCCCGTCCTTCCCGCACCCCATCCTCCACCCGTCCTCCGGCACGGCTGGGAGCTCTGCAGGGACCCCCCTTTCCCTCCCTAACACCCCCGCTCCCTGGGCCTCCCTGCCAGGGCCAGGCTGCTGCAGCACTGCGGGGGAGGGGCACCGAGCCGCGCCGTCAGCTGGGGTTCGGAGCTGGCCATCCGGGTCTCTGGCTGGGCAGGGGGGGATTCGGCCACAAAACGCAGGCGTCTGGGGCGAGGGGGACTCCAGGGAGCTGTCAGGGCCCAGTGTCAACAGAGCTGCCGAGCGTGGGTGTCGAGACTTCATGTGCAAATGTGTGTGTGACTGGGGGCGAGGCAGGTGGAGGGTCTGTACTGTGGGCGGGAGGCTCTGACTCAGTTCTTCTAAGACGAGCGTGTCACATGGTCAACTGCCGCATGTGTCTAGAAGAGGAGGTGGCCCTGCAAGCACAGGACACATATGTGATCATACGTGAACGTGCTCAGTGCATTCCAGAGAAGACACAGCTCTGGCCTCACAGTGTGACGGGGGTCAGAGCTCACAGTGACCGGGGTCAGGGCTCAGTGTGTGACCAGGGATCAGGGCTCACAGTGTGATGGGGTCAGGGCTCACAGTGACCGGGGTCAGGGCTCAGAGTGTGACCAGGGATCAGGGCTCACAGTGTGATGGGGTCAGGGCTCACAGTGACCGGGGTCAGGGCTCAGAGTGTGACCAGGGATCAGGGCTCACAGTGTGATGGGGTCAGGGCCCAGAGTGTGATGGGGGTCAGGGCTCACAGTGTGACCGGGGTCAGGGCCCAGAGTGTGACCACAGTCAGTGCTCAGAGTGTGACTGGGATCAGGCCTCACTGATTGATGAAGGTTGGAGCTCAGTGTGTGACTGAGATCAGGGCTCAGTATGTGACCAGGGTCAGTGCTCTTAGTGTGACAGGATTGGGATTCAGTGTCTGACCAGGATAAAGGCTCAGAGTGTGAACAGGGTCAGGGCTCAGTGTTTGATGAAGGTCAGCATGTGACCGGGGTCAGGACTCATGGTGTGACCAGATCAGGGCTCACAGGGTGACTGGGATTAGGGCTCAGTGTATGATGAGTGTCAGGGCTTAAAGTGACCAGGGTCAGGCTGGAGTGTTTGATAAAGGTCAGAGTTCAGTGTGTGACTGGGATCAGGGCTCAGAGTGTGACCAGGATTAGGATTCAGTGTCTGACCAGGGTCAGGGTTCAGAGTGACCCTGGGCAGGTCCCAGTGTGTAACCAGGATCAGGCCTCAGTGTTTGACGAAGGTCAGGGCTCAGTGTGTTACTGGGATCAGGGCACAGCAGGTGACCAGGATCAAGGTACTCCATTTGTGATCAGGACAGGGCTCAGTTAGGGATCACAGCCATGGATGGAAAATCACTATTTCTCAGCGGATGGTCACTGGCTCCCTCTCCCCCAAGCCCCACCCACAACCCTGCACACATATGACACTCTTTCTCATCCCTTCTTACCCCTCCTCACAGGTCCCACTAGCACAGACTCGGCCACAGGTGGAAGCAGACTTGGGACCCTGTCCCTGGACCCTCTGTCTGATCATCTAGGAAACCCCGGGCTCCTCTGAGCCCATTCATGGGGTGAGGAGCAGCCCCCCACCCCCAGCCATGGAAGGAGGAGCCCAGCCCAGGGCAGGGATGGGTGTGGGGGTGCAGCCAGCTCCCTCCACCACAGCACCCCAGTCTTGGCCCCTCCCCCATGGGTCCCAGCTGCCCAGCCATGGGTCGGATGCCTCCGTTCCCACGCTGGACAGTTCCACTGAATCACAGGCTCGTAGGCGGCCCGGCTCTCTCCAAAGCAGCAGACACGGGACGGCCGGGCTCCCGGGGCCGCGCCTGGGACGAGCCAAGGGGAGCTCGTGTGCGAATGCTGCCCCGGGTGCGCCCCAAACACCGCACAGCTGCTGGCGCCTTCCTTCTGTCCTCGGGGCCCTGGGCCCCCAGGTGCAGAAACCTGAGCCATCCCACGCCTCCAGAGGGGACCGTGGGTACATGGGCCACGCGGGCACGGTGAGCAGGACCCCTGCGCCTGAGGGAGTTCACAGCCCGAGACGTGGGGACCTGGCCACAGGGTGGGAAGCCGAGGCCCCCGCAGGGCAGGGTCGGCCCACAGGAGGGCCCTCGGACGGTGGGCGGGACACGCCGGGCTGACCGGAGCTCTCCCAGCTGCTGCCCACGGAAGGCGAAGGGGACGAAGCCCACCTCTCTGGAAAGCAATTTGCTTCCAAGAGCTTCACACGGTGCCGGGACTGGACGGCAAGGAGACAATCAGAAACGTGGGTGGGGTGGTCAGGAGAAGGGGGAGGCCCCTCCGGTAGGGGGGAGCCGCGTGCTCCGGGGCTGCTGGCCGCCTTTGGACAGGCCCCGGCAGCGTGGAAGGGCCAGGCGGCCGGACCCGAAGTCACAGCTCAGACCAGAGGGGCCGGCCGGGACGCTGCAAGCGCGTGAGCCGCTTCCTCGCTCTTTCTGCCGTGGTCTCTTCAGATGCCCCGTTTCATACCAAGGGGTTGTGCCGCTTGTAAAACCCGGAGAAAAGCAGGACAGCAACCCAAGCCAGAGGGCCACTTGCCAGGGCAGCGGGTCGGCTGGGGGACCAGCCCAGCCGCCACCCGGGCCCAGAGCCGGCAACGGCCAGTGGAATCTGCCAATGGCCCCGTGTGCCCTCCGAACAGGGCCCCATACTGCCTGCCCCTTTCGCCGTGAGGCTTGTGTCCAGACAGCCCCGTGTGCGGTGCTCTGCCAGGCCTCTGCCCAAACATCACCTTCTCAGAGAGGCTCCCACGAACCTGCTCTAAAAGGCACTTGACCCCAGCGGCCACACGTGGCCCCTGCCACGACACCCATCTGGCCCCGCCCCTTAGCTCGTGGAGACCTGACGCTCCCTAGGGGTCTATGCGTTCCCGGCCCCGTCTCCTCGCTGCAGACGGACAAGGCTGAGGACAAAACCTGACGGAGAAGTGCCCTGTCTGCGGCCGGTAATCACTGGGGGATGGTCGGGGGGCGGGTAGTGAGGGGCGGGAGTGGGGGGCGCTGAGCCCGTCCCCGTAACTGCCACGCTCCTGACCTAACAGCCCCCAACCAGCCGCACCTGCCTGTCCTCCAACCTCGCCTCACCTGCACCGTCCAAATCCCACGTCTGTGCTCAAGCTGTGTCTCTGCCTCCACCCCCTCTCTGCCCGGCACACTTGTCTCCCTGAGCAGGAGCCTTCCTGCCCTCCCAGGACACCGCTCGTCACTGCCCCACCCCGAGCACAGGGTTTGCCGCATGTCCCCGGGGCTCCGGGGGGGGGGGCGCACGCTCACGCTGCAGGCCTGGGGAAGGGGTGCAGGGCTGCTCTGCAACCCGACGCCAGCGCTCAGAGGGACGGGTGGGGACAATGACACCCGGCCTCTGACCACACCCTCCCCGACAGGGAGGGCCTCACCCCCCAGGCTCTGGACCCCCCAGGATCCAGCACCAAGCTCCCTCCCGCCCCACGTCCCAGAATTCTGACCCTTTTCTGGGGGCTGCTCCCAATTTGCAGCCTTTGCACAGCTCTTTCTTGGGAGGGGCGGGCTCCAAGCTGCCTCAGAGCCAGACATGTACAGGGAGGGGTCACGCACGACACGGAGGGCTGGGAGGACACGACCTCAAACCTGAAACCTCCAACCCTCCCCGTGGGCCAGCCTCCCCCGAGCCCACCCTGAGGCCCCGAGGCCGCAAAGTCCACATGAACTTACACATCCGACTCGTCCCACAGGATGCAGGTCTGGTTGGTGGTGCCCTGGGAGAGAGTGGGGAGAAGTCAGGGTCACGTGCCCCCCAGGCCCACCCCAGGGTCACCGCCAGGGCCACCCACAGGCCTGCTAGGCGGGCGTTCTGACTGCTGGCGCCCCCAGAGATGGAGCGTGAGAAGGAGGAAACTGAGGCCCAGGCAGCCAGTCTGGCATAACACAAAGAGTGAGCTGGGGAGACCGCCCCCTCCCCTGGGGGCCCGGTGGGGTGCAGGCCGGTGGAGGGAGAGCCACACGGGGCACCCAGGAGCGGTGGTGTGCTCCGAGCACCAGTGGGAACGAGTTAGGTCTCCACCAAGCCTATGGCTCCCATCTGCGGGGGGAGAGAGCCCAGGCACAGAGACGCCGAGCCGCTGGCCCAAGGTCACACAGCGGGGCAGAGCATGGCCAGAGCACGGCCAGTTCTCGCCACGAGCCTGGCCTAGGGTCCAAGGCCCGGCGCTGCGCGGTCCTGGGTGGGTAACGGATCAGCTCACACCCTTGGCTTCCTGGCTCTCAGCGCGTCCAAAGGGCACGCTGGCCCTGGCCCCTCTGAGGCCGGATGGAGCACCCCAAGGAGCAGGCACGGCGGGCTGTGCAGCTGGGGACAGACTCCTCTCTCAGAAGGGGATGGCTCTTCCCCAGGAACCAGGACGACCGGGGCCGGGTACGGCCGTGGCTGCAAAGGCGGGTTGAATTCTGCCTCCAGGGGCCCCGCTGTGCGGGCCTGGGCAGATCACCACACTTCCCTGGGCCTGTTTCCCCTCCATCGCTCAGGAACGCGAGAAAGTGGGACCCGAGAAGGCCCCGGGATCCACGTGGGAGCAGGTGGGAGGCATCGCACACATGCAGCCCTGCGCATGCGGGGCACTCACGTTGTACACGTGGGCAAACTCGATCTCCAAGGGCGTGAGCAGGGAGCGGGGCGGGGGCTTCACGGTCACCGAGATGACCTTGGAGTTCAGCACGGTCGTGTTCCTGGGGCAGAGCCAACAGGTGTCAGGGGGCCGTGGGGGTGAGGCTTCCCCCCCAGCCCCTCCCCTGAATGCCCCCCACCAGCCCACACCCCACACCGTGCCAGGTCCCCGCCGGCCGGGCCTCCCACCTCTGCAGGGCCAGGAAGCTGCCCAGGTTTCTGTAGAGCACGGTGCCCACCACGAACACAGACGAGTCATCAGCCTCTGGAAGAGGGCACCTCGGGTCACCCTCTCCGCCCGCCAGGGTCACCCTCTCCTCCCACTGCGGCCGGGGCCTCGCTCCAGTGTGGGGAAGGGCATGTCCCCGGGGAGGAGGCTGGGGCTCCTTGGTTGTGTCCACCCCCATTACACACACAGCACTGCGGTTGGAGAGCTGGGGTAGCAGCCTGGGTCCCCCTAAGTGACCCCGAGGCCTGGGGTCAGGCAGGGTGTGCTTCCCTTCCCCAGAACCAGAGTTGGCTCCCGTGCACTCCCCAGCTGACCCCTTCCCTCCCTGTGGTGACTAGGTCCACTGGCATATTCAGCAAAGGTTGCCTGAGAGCCTCCAAAAGCAGGAAGGGTAAGGAGGGCTTCCCAGAGGAGGGGTCAACCTCAGGAACACGGAGAAGAAACGAAGGTTGCCCTTGGTCCTTGAGGCAGCAGGCCAGACGCCAGGAGGAGCCTCCTGGGGGTGGGCCCTTGACCCCCAGGGCCTGAGTCTCCTGAGAGGGCCCCTCCCACAGCTTGGGGCGCCTCACCTGCCAGCCCCGTGGAGAAGACACTCTTGGACACCGTGACCCTGTCCTCCGGCACCTTGGCCCAGTCGCCCGTGGCCCGCCAGCCCTTCATGGGGAAGCTGATATCCGTGGCTCCGCCGGCCGGGAGCTTATGGATGCTGAGGACTGAGCAGAGGGACCAGCCCAGAGACGACGGGGACAGAGACAGACCACAGACAGCAGCTGTGCAACCATGAGCCTTGGCCCTGGGGCGCTCGCAGCTCACAAGGGACCCCAACCGGTGCAGCCTTCTGGCCTCTTCCAAGCCCTCAAAGGACCGCCCGCTCCCAGCCCCCGCAGGAGCTCCCCCCAGCAGGGACTCGGGCTTTGACTCAGCCCTCATGGCCCCACAGGGGTCAAAGGCAGCTCCTGCGGTCAGGTCTGGCCGGGGAGGGGTCCTCAGGAGCCGTGTCACCTTGGCGGCCCCCCTTCCTCCCTGGGATGCTGGAGCCCAGCCCCCTCCCACCTGCTCTACAAAAGGGAATGGACCCCACCTCCCAGGGCATCTCTGGGGGCGAGGTGGCACACATGGGATTGGGGGCACGGGACTGGGGTGGGGGTCCCAGTGTCTCCAGGGCCCCCGCCCCGTCCCGCCAACATCAGGTAGACACCATGCTTCCTTCCCCAGCACCCCACGGCCTGCCCTCATTAGGAACCCAGAGCCTCCAGCTGTGGTAACTGGTCCACCCGGCCTTCGCTCACCTCTGGGGCCTCGGCCCCAACAGAAACCTATCACACGCGGCCAGCTTGCGCCCCCATCCCTGCCCTGGGGCACTCGTGGCTCAGAAGGGACCCCAACCTGTGCTTTCACAGGGCCCCCTGCCCGTACTCCCTCGGCCCCCCGTGCCTGGCTACCTGGCTGTGCCCTCCTTGCCCCTGCATGGTCCACTCTGGGGACCAGGGCACCTTCCGTCTAGGAGGACCTGGGGACAGAGACGGGCCCCGTCTCGCCAAGTGCCCTGTGTATGGGGTATGGGGCATGTGGGCTCCTGGTGTGGAGGCCTACAGGGTGTGGGGTGGGGGGGTGTAATGTGGGGTGTGCGGGGTGTGAGTGTGGGGTGTGGGGTGTGGCAGGTCAGGTGTGGGTGTGTAGGGAAGGCCGTATGGTGTTACGAGTGTGGGGTGTAGGGTGTGGGTGTGTGAGTGTGGGTGTGCGTGTGGGGTATGGGCCCGGAGTGTGAGGTACGTGGGGCACGTGGAGTGTGACCACCGTGGAATCCCTGAGCTGCAGGTGCCGGCAGGACAGGAGGGGTCATCTGGGGGGTCTCCACAGCCCCATGAGGGGGTGGCCCATGAGATCGCTGGTGGCTGTCCCATTGCAGAGACTGGGTCAGTGCGCCTGTGCCGGAGGAGCCGGAGACCCCTCCCATGAGACACTTGGGCGTGGAGGGCGCGGAAGGGCCGGCTGCACGGTTCGAGGACTGCCAGGCAGTCCCAGCAGGGAGTCCCACGGCAGGGAGGGCCCTGGGAGTGCAGGCAGGGACTGGCTCTGGCCCGGGGCTCCTGCTGTGTCCCGGGACCTGGGGCTGCAGGACCTCGTTTGGGTTGAGACACACTGTGGTCCACACAGGGCTGGGGCTGCGTCTACGCAAAGGCGTCTGGCTGCCACCTGCCCCCGTGGACAAGGAAACCAAGGCAGAGAGTGGCCTGGGGCTGCGTAGAGGGCCGCGGGTCAGCGGGGAGGGCGGGGGCTCACCCAGGTTGTCTGTGACCTGGTACGCGTCCCGCAGGTCCTTCATGCGGAAACCAATGACGCCCACGAAGTCCTCCACCAGCCGGAAGAGCTCTTTGGCGTTGGGACCCATCTGAGACCAGGTGGGGGGCGGGGGGCAGGGAGCCTCAGAGCCCGTGGGGACCACAGAGGGAAGTGACGGTGTCATCCAAGTCCCGCACCCAGCCTGGGACACACCCTCCCCCCTCCTCTGCTCCTGCGCTCGTCGCCCGCTCTCCGGGGTCCTGTCACCCATTCCCTCTCACAGAGAAGCTCCGGGCCCAACTCAGGAAGCAAGGCTGGACCTCTGAGTGTCCACTGCTGTTCTGCGGAGCAGAACCTCGAGCCCAGAGAGGCTGCTGTGCTCGTGGGCAGGGGTCCAGCCTGGGGACAAGGCTGGGGTCTCTGGATACCCATAGTCCTTACGCGGACTACTGTCCTGGGGTCAGGAATGGTGGCAGGCTCCAGGTCAATCCAGGAGGAAGGGAGGCTGACCCTGTCCCAATGACCCTGACACGTACCATGTGGCCCGCACCTTTTCCCGCACCTGCCCCTGAGCCCACTAGGTGAGCTACCGTCATCTGGTCGATGAGGAGACAGAAGCTCAGCCAGAGGTCCTGCTGGGACTCGAACCCAGGGCCCCACCTGGGCTAGCCTGGGCCCCAGGGAGGAAGCAGACACGCCTGTGTCCACCCTTCTGCTCTGACTGGGACCCCGTCTGCTGTCCGTACCAGCTGGGCCTCCTCCCACTTGTCCCTGTTCTCTTCTGCCAGGAGGTTGCTGATGATCTGTACAAAGTTCTGGAAAGAAGAGGAAAGAGGGTCAGTGACAGAGAAAAAGGCACCAGAATCCCGGCTTGGTGTGCTCTGGGATCAGGGCTCAGTAACCAGGATCAGGGCTCAGTAACCGGGATCAGGGCTCAGTAACGGGGGTCAGGGCTCAGTAACCAGGGTCAGGGCTCAGTAACCAGGATCAGAGCTCAGTAACCAGGGTCAGGGCTCAGTAACCAGGATCAGGGCTCAGTAACTGGGGTCAGGGCTCAGTAACCGGGATCAGGGCTCAGTAACGGGGGTCAGGGCTCAGTAACCGGGATCAGGGCTCAGTAACCGGGGTCAGGGCTCAGTAACCGGGATCAGGGGTCAGTAACCAGGGTCAGGGCTCAGTAACCGGGGTCAGGGCTCAGTAACCGGGATCAGGGCTCAGTAACCGGGGTCAGGGCTCAGAAACCGGGATCAGGGCTCAGTAACTAGGGTCAGGGCTCAGTAACAGGGAGCAGGGCTCAGTAACGGGGGTCAGGGCTCAGTAACTGGGGTCAGGGCTCAGTAACCGGGGTCAGGGCTCAGTAACCGGGGTCAGGGCTCAGCACGTGGCCAGGTCAGGGCTTAGCAGGAGGCTGGAGTCAGGGACGCCCTCCCCGGGGCTCCCCTCTGGAGCCCACCTGCGCGTCCCCGGGGGTAGGGCTGTAGTAGGCCCTCCGGAAGATCTCCGTCATGTTCCTCAGGACATCGATGGTGGAGAGCAGGTCCCCACTGTAGCTGGTCCCATCCTGGGAGATCTCCACCAGCGTCTGGATCACCTCGGACACCCCCTCCCCAGGCAGCCCACGCTGCGCCTTCGCCAGGTGCTCCCGGGTCTGGGGAGACGGAGCGGGTTGGATGCCGTGATTCCGCCCGATGCGGCAAGGCAGGTCCCGAGGACTCCCGCCCTTGGGCCTCCTGCCGCCCCTAGCCGGTGGCCAGAGCTGACTCAGGTCCGCGGGCCGGGCCACGGGGGTCGGCCATCGGGCTGGGTCTGAGGTCACAGGGCAGAGAAGCGCCGGGCAGGGCGGGACACCCCAGAGCCCGCTCTCACCATCATCTGGATGTTCCGGTAGTCGATGGAGACACAACGGATGTAGGTGGGGGGCTCCCAGTAGGCCATGCCCTCCTCGTCCAGCTCACAGCGTCGCAGGATGAGGCCTGGGGAGATGGCGGGTCATCTCTGCCTCCAGCGCAGAAATCCCACCCCCTGCTCCCAGGCACAATCGCCTCCGGCCCCCAGCAGCAGGGACTGGCCAGCAGCCTCCCACTGAGAGCGGAGCCCACACGGGGCGGCCTCCCTTGTTTCCTTCCCCCAGCACGTTTAGCGGTAGCTCCTGCAAGGACCCAGGACCCCACCTGCAGGGACGCAGAGGCCTCGGCCCAGCTCTCCTGCAGCTCCTTGGGCCCCAGAGCCCCCAGGAGAGCCGACAGCCCGGGCCCTGCCTGGCTCCACACACAGCGCAGCGGAGCCTCGGCTGGCCTGGGCGTCCCGTGGACACCGCAGGGCCCTCCGGCCACAGCAGGGCTAGGAACCCACTTCCGGGGCGTGGCCAGGGCAAGGCATGGCTGCGGGCGCACACCACGGCCCTGACCACAGAGACGGGCCACCCGACTGAGCCATGAGCCACACGAGGGGTGGGAAGGGACACCTGTTCCACAGCGGGGCGCAGGATCACAGTAAGGGGGGACTGTGGTCACACTTGCAGACCAAAGGCCAGAGGTCATGCCATCATGGGACCTGTGTTTTCTTAATCTTGCATCTCTGCGTTTGCCGTATGCTCCCAGGACGCGTAACCAAGATGGAGTGGGGCTCAGGAATACACAACCCCACCCTCGTCCCCACCGTGGTCCCATCCTGTGTACCACCCCACCCTCTCCTTAGGACAGCCCTGTTGGGAGAGCCCCAAACACCCTCCTTTTACAGAACGAAAATGGAGGCTCAGAGAGGTCAAGTCACTTCCTGACCGTCACACAGCAATAAGGGTTCATCCCTTGCAATGGGCTTTGTGTAGATGCTGGCTCTTGGGGAGCATTTAGGACACTGGGGCAGGCCGCGGGGCTGCCCTGGCTTCAGTGGGCACAAACTGACAGCTCTTTGGGGCAGGCCTGGAGGACGCGTCGGTGCCTGTCGGTGAGGTGGGACAGGAGCCCCAGGCCGTCTGCCCCCCCAGCCCTCACCTGTGGCATTGCGGGGACACCGGACTGCGGCCACCTCTCCTGCCGGAGTCTCTTTCCAGACCACCGTGCCGAAGTTGTCCTCGTCACAGATCTCGTGGGGCTCTGCCGGGGGCCAGAGGCAGTGCGTGGGGCAGAGTGTGGGAAGGGGGACCCGGAGCTGGCAGCAGACTGGGGAAGGCCAAGACCCTCCAGAACACCTACTGTCCCAACGCAGAGCCGTTCCCAGCAAGCTAAGCCCCAAGCCCACCCCACTGCTCAAGAGCCCCTCCCCAGAGCCCAGCGGGAGTGGGGGGGGACACTCACCAGGACATCGCTGGGCGCTGCACTGCCGGTACTCATCCTGCGGGCCCTGGCAGGCAGCTCCCCCGAAGAAGGGACCAGAGCAGACTCGTTCTCGGCGCTGGGTGCCGCCCCCACACGTGACACTGCAGCCGCCCCACGACGCCCAGGTCTGCCACTTGCCATCCACTGCAGGGCACAGCCAGGCAGGGGGCGCACAGATGGGGACAAGGGAGGCACAGGTCCGGGGGCCGGGGGGACACAGAGACACAGGGACCCAGGGACGTAGCAGCAGGAAGCCACGAGGAGAAAAGAAAACTGAGACCCCCCACCCCCGTGCACGGCCCCGCGACCACCCCCATTGTCCCACTGACCCCCTCCCCATGGGCCCCGGGACCTGGTCCTGACCTGGGCACTGCTGGAGGAAGCAGTCTCGAGTCTCCACCCAGTGGCCCTGGCACTCGGCGCCCCCGTAGGACGGCCCGTTGCACTCCCGGGTGCGCTGCTGCCGGCCCTGCGAGCAGCTGGCGGAGCACGTGCTCCAGCTTGACCACTCGTTCCAGTTTCCATCCACTGCCCGGCCCGGAGGAGAAAGGGAAGGAAGCCAGCGTGAATACCCAGCCTGGGTCACGGGTGCGAATGCCTCCAGGGGCCCCCCATCCCACCATCCAGCCGGGGCCACAGGGAACAACTGCACCCCGGGGGTCTCACCACCCAGCCCTGTGAGGGTGGGACAGGAGCCTGTCACAAGCGTGAGCCCCTCCAGGGGCCTGCCAGTCCATCATGCATCCTGGGTCCTGGGTGTGAACACCTCCGGGGCCCACTGGACCACCCCGAAGCCTGGGACGTGGGTGTGACCACCTGGGGGGCCTGCCGCCCCAACTCCCACGACCCACAAGAAAGAATGCCCTAGGCTCTCCAGCCTCTAACCACCCGGGCCAGCTGGCCCTGGACTCCTGGGGCTTACCAGTGACCTAGGGGCCCTTCCCCCTTTCCTTTCTTCGCCTGCCCATCCCCCAGCCCAGCTCCTTCCCTCTCACCTACCAGGACACAGGGCAATGTTGCAAAACTTAGTTTGCTTCTCGGGGCCTTCACAGGGGTTGCCTCCAAACTGGGGGGGCCTGCAGGTGCGCGTGCGGTCTCGGAAGCCACGGCCACAGGTGCTGGAGCAGAGGCTCCAAGGTGACCACTCGTCCCAGGCACCGTGCACTGCGGAGTGGACCAGAGGATGCCCGCTGGGCTCCGCCATCCCAGGTGGGACGCGGCTGCCCCGCCCGCCCCTGCCCCGCCCCTGCCCCGCCCCCGGGCCCGCCCCCTCCTGCGCACCTGGACACACGGCCGAGTTGTTGCACAGCCGCTGCTCACGCAGAGGCCCGCTGCACTGCGTGCTGTAGGAAGAGGACACGCAGAAGCGCGTGCGGGTCTGCCAGCCCTCGCCGCAGGTGCTGGAGCACACGCTCCACGGGGACCACTCCTCAGCCGCGGGGTCACCTGCGGGCCCAGACCAACAGCATCTCAGGCCTGCCACTGCCAGGCGCTGGGTAGCAGGCGGGCGGCAAGGCTCTGAAGCCCCGGAGGTTCCTTTCCAGGCTGACTTTCGGGACTTGCCATTTCCCCTACAAGGCTGACAGCCCCTGTGGGTGTCCTTGCGCCACGTCTGGGTCCCTGGGTCTAGCCCTAAACAGGCCCCCTCGCCTCACACCAATCCCCTAAAACCAGGCTGCTTGGAGACAAGCGCCTGGCCCCCTAAGATGTGATCGGAAGGTAAGCGCTCAAGGTTATTACCTCGGCTTGGCAGCAATTAGTAACATACAATACTTGCCCAAAGACCCTGTTCCCTGAAACCAACCTTCCCCACTTTGCAGGGTTTCAGTCCAACTGCGGGCACGTCGGGCCTGCCCACCCGTGGCTCACCTGTCTGCGGGGACGGGAACCCAAACTGCTGCAGCTCGTCCCCTAGCTCCTCACGCCGCCGGGCGTCTGTGGACCTCAGGGACTGGCTTCGGGAGCTGGCGCGGCCGGCCGCTGCAGGATGGGCTCAGATCAGTGTCCCGGCCACCGCCTGCAGCACCACCCCCGGAATTCGGGAGGGGCGCCCTGGGCCCTGAGTCCCGCTGTCCCGGCCAGAGTGGGGCCGGGCTTGCCACGCCCGGGGCTATTGGCCCCACTGGACAGTTGGGAAACCTGAGACGGGGACACTCTGGCCTGACACCAGCCCCTGTGTGGTCACCAGCAGACCCCTCCCTGTGGGTCCCCTCTCCCTTGCCCTGCGCCCCTTCCCTCTCTTTCCCCAGAGGACCTCGGCTGAGTGGCTGCTGCCCTCTCCTGCTCCCACCAGCGCTCCTGTCTTCCCGGCCTGGCCTCCCGCCACCCCGGAGCCCTCCCTAGATTCTTGAGATGAGCTCCTCTCCCCAGGAAAAGTTCTTCAGGGAATAAACCACCGAAGAATGACAGTCTCATTATAATTTGATTTAACATTATGGAAGCGGCTAAAATATGCATAAGAACATTAAAGGCTTATTAGAGAAATACATTCTGGAGTCAGGATCAGGCTGGGGCCTGTAGGTCCGGGCAGGGCTCCCTGGGTCCTCCGAGAGCAAGTGGCCCTCCGCGAGCACCCCCAAATTCCTAAACCCGCGGAGAAGAAAGCTCCTCCACCCAGTTCCGCCTAACTCCGCGTAGGGCGGGGCAGGGGGTCCCACCTCTCCTGGGTCCTCACCTCGAACAGTCCTCGCCCCGCCCCAGGCCCCGCCCCACAAAGCCCGGTTCCCTCCCTCCTTCGGGCCAAAGACCGCCCCGCCCCAGCCTTGCCCTCGAGGTTTCCTTTCCCGTCTTTCGGATCCCACCCCGCCCCGGGCCCCTCCCTCCCCCTCGCTCTCCCCCTCGCTCCTCCGGCCTCGAGGACCCCTGCCCACCCTCCCCACCCCCCTGCCCGGCCCACCGGCCCAGCCCGCGCGGCGTCCGCGCACTCACGGCCGCAGGCCTTGCGGTTGCACAGGCGGCCCTCCTCCAGCACCCCCTCGCAGCCGCCGCCCTCGGTGCCGGGAGCCGGCAGGCAGGTGCGCGTCCGCGTCTGCAGGCCTCCCCCGCAGTCCCGCGTGCACTCGCCCCACAGGGACCACAGCTTCCAGCCACCTGGGAGGAATCAGAGGGCGGAGGTCAGGGCTAGGGGCCTGGCAGAGGGCTGGGGTGTCTTTCGGGGAGTGACCTCTGGGAGTCCCCTGGGCGGGGTCGTAGGGCAGGGGTCGCCGAACCAGGGACCTGCTGGTGACCCGGCCTGTGAGGCAGCACAGCCCAGTGGAGGGTGGGCTGTCGGCCGCAGGGGCAGCGGGCCTGGGGAAAGGGTCTGCCTTGGGGGACAGCCCTGGGGGCCCGGCGCCTCCCCCAGTCCCCAGATGTCCCTCTTGGGTGCCAGGCCACAGGGCTCTCCAGTTGTCTACAGGTACCTGTGTCAAGGCCTCTACTGGTGTTGAACCCAGGCCCCCGGTGCAGGGGCTGCACACAGAGCTGGAGCCCCAGGGGTGTCTCAAGAATGAATGGAAGACAGCCCCCTCCACAGATGCTTCTTGTAAGGGTCTGGTGGACGTCGCCAGGGCAGAGGGGGCCCTCGCTCCCGGACACAGAGCCTGAAGCCCTGCTGGGCCCTTGCCCGTGGTCCTCCGTCAGGTGTCCTCTGAGGCCCCCATGTCCTGGCCATGACCTCTGTGCTCTCGCCCTCATTCCACCAGAGACCACGGTCTCACACCTGGTGGCCGCACTGGGACAAGCCCCACGCCCCCTCCCTGGACCTGGCAGAGCAGGTGCCTGGCTGCTGAGGGGGCTTGGGGAGGAAGACCTCCAGCCACCCCCTTTCAGCCCCTGTCATGAGTCTCCATCCCGGCCCTGTTGCCCCCAAAGTCCAGACCTAACATCCCTGAGGGTCTGAGCCCCCGGGTGGCCCGAGTCCACTAAGCTCCCTGAGCAGGCAAAGTACGGGGGTGCGGGGAGGGGGCGGCACTGAAGGCCGGGTGGAGGGAGGCTGCCCATCTCGGGCCAGAGAGTGGAGGCCGCGTTGCTGGGCTGAGGAAGGCTGCTTCTGTCTAAGGGCCATGCTTTAGGGGCCCGGACCTCAGTGCTGCACCCTGGTGTCTCCTCGGGGACACCCCCTCCCAGCGAGGCAGGATCGGAGCACACCCGGTCAGGGTGAGCACCTCCACCAAGCCCCCTACGATGGGCGGGGTGCCCTGATGTGGCACCCACTTCTGAGGGGGCCAGGGAACTGGACGGCATTGCCAGGACCCCGGGGAAGCTGCCCTCGGGGGACCGCTGTCCCACGCGCCCTGCTCGCCTCACAGGAGGCCCGTGAGAAGGACCCCAGGGACCTCTCGGAGTTCGGCTTGTGTGTGTGGCTTGGGTAAGCGGACCCCGGCACAGAGGATAGAATGAGGGCTGCCGGAGACCCCGAGGGCGGGCCTGGGACAGGGGCAGGGGGGGTTCTGGAGCCCAGAGACCGGGTTCCTGTGCTGCCCTGCCCCCACTGCACACTGGCTGTGGGAAGGTCAAGTCCATCCGCCCTGGCCTCAGGCCTCTTCTCTGGGGGTGATGGGGAGTTACTTCCCAGAACTGAGGTGTGGAGATAAATGGCAAGAAAAGGGCTGGGGAAGGATGGGCGCGGGCAGTCGCTGGGGTCAGAGCTCACCCTGGAGAACCCACTTGGTGGGTTTTGGGGGGCGGCACTTAGAAGGTACCAGAGCCCCTCCCCCTTGCCCGTGGCCTGTGCTGGGACATGACCGGCAGGGGGAGCCAGGGGCCGCCGCTCGGGAGGCCAGGCCACCGGGTGCCGCCTCCCCAGGGCCCAGAGGGGCAGAGCTCCTCTGCCAAGGGCACACGGTGGTCGATGGTCGAACCTCTCGGCCCGAAGGGTCGCCGGTGCTGGCGGATGGGGAAGGCAGGCCGGCTCAGGCATCCAGGCCGCAGGGACCGTGCGGGAGGGGCTGGCTCAGACCGCAGTCACCACCCCGCAGGGGCTGGGCGTGCACCCTGCTCTCTGGGGCCCACACACGGGGACACACGGGGCCCCCAGATGTGCTGCCGGGCCGGGGAAGGGCCTGCCAGGGCCACACAGTGGAAGGAGGGCTTCCTGTTGCCTGGTCCCTCCCTCGGGTAGGTGCGGAGGGGCCACGCTGTGGCTCCCACTGTTTGTATGAGGAGAGGACCAAGGCCCGCTGAAGTGGAGGGGTGCCCGTGCCCCTAGCGAGGAACAGACCAAAGGACAATCGAGCCAGGCTGTCGTACCGCTGCTCCAAGAAAGAAAGGAGGCTTCATCCCTGGCCACCGTGGCCAGCTCCTCCTGTGCAGGGGAGCCCTGTCCTACCCGGTCCCTGCCCCAGGGGGCCTACTCTGTACAGGGCCTTGAGCCCCAGCCGGCCCAGGAGGCCACCTTCGCTCCATTTACAGCACAGGAAACTGAGACTCGCAGAGTGGTGATCACAACAGCTAGGGGCTGGGGCTGGGGCTGGGCTGCCGCCAGGAGGGTCTGCCCGGGGAGGAGGGGTGGGTGGGGGGCTGGCACCGAGGAAGCCCGAGCGTCAGAGGAGCATGGAGCTAAGTCTCAGTGCCGAGTGGGAAACATACATACGGATGCCATTTTATCTTAACCCACCGATTTCCCGTGTGGCCCTCGGGGAGGTGGGCTGGCGCTCGAGCAGGCACACAGACCGGGGGCCCGGGGAGGGGGTGGGGAGCCCCCAGCGGCCACAGGCCAGGGCGGGTGGGTGGCTCGGGCAGCAGCTTGGTGCCCACACCGCTGGGCAGGTGCAGACAGGGAGGCCTGTGTTACCTCCCGCCGGCCAGGAGAGGAGCCCACAATCAGCTTCCAAAAGCCCCCCATGCCTCCCCACTAAGGCCGCCTGCCAGGACTGCCCACAAGCCCCAGCCAAGGCCCCAGGCCTCAGTGGTGTCGCCTGCTGGGGCCACATGCCATCCGGTCACACGGACCCAAAGGAACAGAGAAGCCTGGAGTCCGGGGCGACAGGCTGGGTGACAGGGTCGGGGGGCAGGTCCCGCCCGTCCTTCCCGGCCGCCCCAGCCCAGCCCCCACAAGGAAGCCTGAGTGACGCGGAAACTGGCAGTGGGTGGGAGAGAGAGGGTGTCCAAGCCGGGCTAATTGGAGGATGCCACTCGGTTCCCATGGCAACTGCTGCAGAGCGCAGTTTCAGGATAGACTCAGGTTAGGCCTCAGCTGCCAGAACACCCACTATTTCAGGGCTGGTTACCTTGGTGACCCAGGTGGTGGGGGAAGGGGGAGGAGGGGGCGCGCCAGGAGAGGCTGGGGAGGGGGTCCCGGGCCGGGAGGACAGGCCTGCCCCTAGGTCTAGCGCTGAGCCCGACCACACTCTGAGCCTCGACCCTCATGACAGACTAACTCGGGCTCCTGGGCGCGGATCCCTGCTCCCCGCTCACGTACTGAGGCCTGGTCCCCGTCGCACACTGATCCCCAGCCTCGGCCCTGCTCCGGCCACTGGTGCTCACTCAGGAGATGGGGGCTGCTATTTCTGTTACCGTTTGTATTTTTAACGTGCGCTCCCACACATGGCTGCCGCCGCTGGACCAGCGTTTGCTGAGCGAACGCGGCCATGACCGGAGGGGTCCCCTGCAAGGCCCAGCGGGCTTCCCGGGGCGCAGAGCAGTGGGCGAGGCCGGCCGGGCCGCCCCTCCAGGCATGGAAAGAAGCCGCATTCTTCCCCCCGCTCAATGCCCCTCTGTCTCAGGGCCTCATTTCCATCTCATTAATGGATGAATAGAGCCGATTAATGGCCGCTCAGGAGAGAGAGCCGGCGAGGGGGCTCCGCGGCCGCCTTCCCACCCCGGCGCCCCTGCCCCGAGTCTGCGCCGGCTGGGGGCGCGCTGGGCCCCCCACCCCCCTGGGCCTCGGGCCGCGGCTGCGGTCCCTCTGGAGGAGGGCTGCGCACTTCCCGCCTCGTCCAGCAGAGGTCTCCCCAGCCTCGCAGGTGCGGGCGGCTCGCAGCCCCTCCGCGGCCTGGTCCAGCCCCCGCTCCCCGGGAAGACCCCTGCTCCCTACCACGCTAGGGCCTCTCCAGGGGGCACCCAGGCTCCTCCTTTCCCACGCTCCCATGAATGTGCAAACGGGGACCGCTGGGGACGCCCCTCCCCCACCCCCACCCCTCCTCACCCCATAGGGGCCCACCCTCAGCTGACCCTGCACCGGGGCCCACAGCTCCCACTCTCGGGGCCCGAGTGGCCAGCACCCCACCCAGCACAGCAACGGCCAGATCTCGGGACGGGCTGCGAGCCGTGCCCACCGGCCACCACCGCGCCTCGGGTGCGGAGGACAAGGAGGGCTCTCCGGGTGCCTGTGCCAGAGGCTCCGCCTCCTTTACCCTCTCGCAGACCCTGGGACCAGGTCTGTCGCATCCCCATCTCACAGAAGGGAAACTGAGGCTTGCCCCCGCAGCGGGCGTGGCCTCGTCTGCAGGGTCGTGTGCTTGCTGGCCGCCTGTCTTCCTGGCCAGGCAGGTGTCCATCCGCTGTCCAGGAGGGAGTCCTGTAAAGGCCTGGGGCCGGCCCCCCGCAGCTCTGCCCTGCGGCCCTGTCGGCCGGACAGTTGCTTCCCCATCTGGGGCCTGGGCTGACATCCCTGCCCCTGCCGTCCTGGGATGCGGAAGCCAAACGCTCCACATTCCCGGCAGCCTGGGCTGGGGGGGATGGGGGGCTCTGACCTCGTGTGGGATGTGTGGGATTCCCCTGTGGCTTCGGTGAGCCTTTCGTTGTTGCGGGGTCACTTCCCATCTCATCTGGAGCGGGCCTCACCTCCAGTGAGCCTGGGCCTGGTGTCCTGGGTCCTTACAGACGGGCCCTGATGCCGGACAGAGCAGTCCTCCTGGCCGAAGGGGTCACCCCGGCCCCTGGCAGGAAGGCCCTGATAGCCTCCCATGCCCCCTCACCCCCAAACTCCAGAGACGTGGCTCTCCCACCTGGACCCCTGTTTTCTCCCCACAGCCCAAGCCCAGCCTCTTTCTGTACCCCGTCGACCCCGGAGAGAGGATCCAGACCCTTCTTTCCAAGGGGAGTTGGGGGCACTTAGCGTTGGGACACCCCTGCAGCCCTGCAGGGGCCTATGTGTCACGGCTGAGGGGTGACAGGCCCGGAGCCAGGGCTGTGGCCTTGGGCAGGTCTGGCTCCTTGGCCCTGCGTCGCAGCCTTGTCCCACACCCACGTCCCCCCGGGCCCACACGCTTTGTGTCACCCTCACTGCTGCCCAACACCCCTACCCTGTGCAGGCACATGATGGGGGGGTGCACACGGGACACGGACACTCAGGAATACCCGTGCACATGGACACGGACACACATGGGGACACACGGGGACACAGGCACACACATGGGGACACAGGGGTACACACACAGGGACACGGACACGGACACATGGATACACGGGGACACACGGGGACACAGGCACACATGGGAACACACAGGGACACAGGCACACACACAGGGACACACAGGGACACGGACACAGACACACATGGGGACACACAGGGACATGGACACACACGGGGACACACAGGGACACACACACGCGCACACACACACAGGAACACCCATGCACACAGGACACGGACACACACGGGGACACACACAGGGACATGGACACGGACATAGGGGGACACATGAGGACACAGGTGGGACACAGACACAGGACATGCAGGAGGAGACACACAGGGACACACAAATGCGCACACATGCACACACGCACACACACACATGCGCGTGCTTGCTCCCAGCCCCCAGGATGCTGCTTTTTCATTATCTTATGTGTCGTTTCTGCAATAAAATTCTTTAATTAAAACATGAATATTTAAAACAACCCTTGAGAGAAACGGCCCCATCTCACCAGAGGCAGAAAAACGCAGAGAGACAGGGAAAGAGACGTGGAGACGAGCCGTGGGAGCCACCCTGAGAGACCCCAAGAGACCCCGGCGCAGGGCGGGCAGCAGGGGGACAGGGGACAGTTGCTCTGGCCTGAGGAGCGCTTGCCGGGTCGGAGGCGTGACGCGGCCATGTGGCGTTTGCACAGGCTGGGCAGAGGGAGGGTGGAAAATGGGCCATGGGCCGGCCAGGCCGCCTGCCCGCTCCCGGCGCCGGCATGCGCGGCCTTCTTGGGGTGCAGGTGGGCGGCTGCGCCCCCACCGCCCACCCCCGGCCACGAAAGGGGTGGGAGCTCGCGGGGCACCTGGCTCCCTGGGCACGATCTGGGGTCTAACGCCTGCCTAGCTCCCCCGTGTGTCTTCCCAGCGTCTGCTGCACCTCCCCGGTCCCTGTGCCGCCCACACGCGCACAGGAGCACAAGCTCCCCAGCAAAGCCTGGAAGAGAAGCCCCCATGCAGACCACCCGGGAGCCACGAGTGGGCGCTGCGGCCGGCCCACCCCTCGCGAGCTGCGTGACCCCGGCTGCTGCCCGAGCATCTCTGTGCCTCACTCCAGGGAACACCCGCCCAAGCTGGGGCCCCGGGGCAGGCCACGCCAACCCTGTCCCGTGGCGCTTACGCCCTACAGAGAGGGTGGGGCACGGACCCGCCCAAATCAGGGAGTTCTCCGTGCGTTCACGGGGGACACAGGCTGCAGAAGAGAAAAGGAGACAGTGTGGGAGGGTGGGGCGTGGGGCTCGGGCTGTTGCCGTCTGACCCGGCAAGTCAGGGTTTCTGGAGAGGGGCGTTTCTGAGCAAGGACTTGGGACAGGGACCCCTGCAGGTATCTGGGGAAGAGTGTTGCAGGCAGAGGGAACAGTCAGTGCAAAGGCCCGGGGGCACGAGGGTGCTTTGCTGGCCCTGTCTCCTGGGCCGCTAGAAAGAGTAAAGTCTTTAACATATGGGGATGCTTCCGGCACAAAGGAAACCCCCAGGACGTGGCTGCTGGTGACACCCCTACGGGAGATTTTATTCCCAAGGTCTTAGAAGTATCAGGGTCTTCTGGGTCCAGGGACACGGCCTGAGGGGTGAGCTGTCTCTGGGCCCGGGGACCACCCTCCGGCCCACCTTGCCCACTGTGGCCCCTCCTGCAGGGTCCCAGCCCACCCTCTCCAAAGGGTCTTCCCACGAGACCGCCAGCCCCCACCACACAGCCGCCACCCTGCCCTCTGTCAAGGGCGCTGCCATTGCCCTGCCCGGAGCCCAGCCTCAGAATGCACACGTGCTCCCTACGCAGATGTGTGTACCAGCTGCACACACGTGTGCACATGTGCATGCACAAACACAAGTACATACCGTGAGTGCTCCCACACAAGTACCGTGCACACCCGGCGTGCGGTGTATACCCGCTGTGCACACGTGTGTGCATACATGCAGGTGTGAACGTGCACCCATGCATGCTCGCTTTCCTGCACGTGCACACAGACACACTTGTGCACACCCACCCACACACCATGCGCATACAGGTGTGAGGCCTGCGTGAGCACACGAGCACGCACTCACACGTGTGCACACACTTGTATGCATGGACACACACGGTGCACACACAGTGACGGCACACATACACTCACGATACAGTGCACACGTCCTTGCACACACGCACGTGGAGGTGCAAACACGAGTGTGAACACATGCCTTCCTGTTCTCTTTTGAGCACCACTTCCAAATGTCCTTCCTCCCGCCTCCGTCCCCCAGCACCCCTGCCCCGGCAGCCTGCCCCCTGAGCCCTCTGCCTCCCACCTAACGACGGACACGGATATTTCGTTACTGGCATCGTTTTTGCCCGGAATCGCTTCTGCCCACTCTTTAGTTCTCACGCAATCAAGGAAGATTCTTCTTGCTCTTTCCATTTTAAAGACAAGCGGCCCAAGGGGCCGACAGAGCTGCTGAGATTGGCCCAGGACTCCCAGCGAGGGCGGGCCTGGCTGACCTGGTCCTTTCCTGGTGCCCCAGATCCCAGAGCGCCCTCCCTCAAGGGACAGTCCCACACAGGAGTCCCACTCTGACCTCGGGATCTTCCTCCCCACGGTGCCCCCACCCTGTGCTTCCCCAGCTCCTGGCTGGAAATCTGGGGCGGGGGTCTAGCCGTCCCCTTGCCTGTGTCCTGCGTACCAGCACAGCCGTCAGCTCCCCCTCCAGGCCCTCCTCCTCCCGCCCTGACCAGCGGGCACCGGCTCCCTCGAGGTGCCTGCCCTGGCTACCTCCCTGTCCCCAGCTCCCGCTCTGAGCTCCAGTAGCCTTCCGCCTTGACGGCGCGAGGACCGCCAGCGCACGTCACTCTACTGCTTAAAGCCCCGCAAGGCGAACACACCCAGCTCTTATGCACCGGGCTGCCCCGGTGGGCTGGGCCCTGGGGCCGTCAAACCCGACGTGGCCCCACAGTCCTTCCTTGCAGACAAAGAGACCGAGGCCCGCTGGGGCCTGGCCCCGCCGGGCATCGTCCTCCCACATGCCAAACCGGCCACTCCCCACTGCTCTGCTCCTCCTCGTCCCCCCGAGGACCACTCCCATCCTGCCTCGCCTGGGAAGGTGCCCAAGTCAAGGTCACAGTGACCTACATCTCGCCCAGCCCGAAGGTCAGCCCTTCTAGCCCCCCATCTTGCTGCTGGGGGCTCCCCCGTCCCGCCACATCGAATGTCCCCAGGGCATTAGTGCTGGTTTCCTGGACACCTCTGCCGGCCTCCTCCTGAGACCTCGGGAGAGGCGGTGGCCCCTCCCCCTGCTCCTGTCCAGCTATGCTCCCTGCTTCTGGACGTTCTGGAATCTACAGCCGCGGGGGCCACCTTTGGAACCTTGTTCCCAGATAACCGGCTTCCTTTGTTACCTCGTGTAGCTTATTTTGTGCCGTTAAAGACTTGGTCCTGAGCAGTCTGCTGACCTCCTCGGCCGAGGGCGCTGGACAATGTCACCTGGCCCCACGGTGACCCATGCAGTGTGGAACCCCACCCAGGCCCGGTGCCCCGACAGCGCAGCCGTCTGAGAAGAGCTGTCCCTGTGGCCTCCCCATTCCGGCCTCGGCTCCAGCCTCCCGGGTGCTCCCACAGAGCCCTGGGCCTCCTGCCGGGGGCCTCTCACCAGCAAACCTGCCCAGGACTGCCCCCTAAGCCCCCCCAGCCCCGTCCCCCCAGCCACACCCCCCCCGCACGGGCTCCCGGCTTTCCAGGGAGCAGCCAAGGTGCTCGGAGGGCCTAGAACCACAGGTGACCCATCAGTCCCTCCGCTAGGACGCCCGGCTGATGCCCACCCTGTCCACGGCCGGCAATGCCCTTTGACACCTCGGGACTCACTGCATCCCTCCCGGAATCTTGGCCACGGACCCCTGGTCCCGGCGACCCCAGCCTCCAGGTGAAACAGAGGCCCCAGCCCAGCAGGGACCCTTGCGCCCAGCAACCTTATCTCCCCACCCTCAGCTTCCCCGGTGGCTCGCTCCGAGCGAGGCAGGGGACCCCTCCCCCGCACCCCTTCTGCCCCAAGGGCCAGCGGCAGTCCTCCCCCAGCCGGGCACTCACCTGCGGCGCCGTCCCCGCCCCGATCCTGGGTCAGGCTGGTGAGGCAGTTCTCAGGGCCGCCAGCCACGCCGTCCCTCAGGCAGACGTCCCCGCGGGGGGCCGGGGCACCGCTGTCCCCGCCCACGCAGGCACAGGGGGTCTGCATGATCCCACAGGGGTGCGAGCTGCGGCTGCCTGCCAGACAGGCGTCCAGCCAGCGGCACAGCATCTGGCAGGCGGCCCGGCTGGGGTGGCGGTTGCCCACGACCAGGTACTCCACCGAGAAGTCGTCGCTGGGGCCCGGGGGCGCCCCGAGCAGCCGGGGTCCGGGGTCCAGGGGCGGCTGCTGGCGCAGCATTTGCAGGAACTGCTTGCTGGCCTGCAGGAAGGCCAGGGGCGCCGAGGGGTCGCAGAGCTGCAGCACCTCGTCGAAGCTCTCCACGCCCAGGTAGGTGCGCGTGGACTCCAGGAAGGAGTCGAACTGGTAGGTGCGGACGCGGCCGGGGCCGCCGCAGGGGGCGGGCGGCTTGGCCACCTTCATGTAGAGCGTGTAGCGCCGGGGGTCGGGGTTGCGCAGGGTCCAGGAGCAGCGCGAGGCGTTGGCCGGGAACACGGCGGCCGCCGAGAAGTAGCCGAAGAACTTGCCCTGCACCAGCGTGGCGCACTGCTCGGCCCCGGGCCCCGCGTCGGCCCCCGCGGCCGCCCGCGCCCCGCGCCCCAGCAGCAGCAGCAACAGCAGCAGCAGCCGCGGGCAGAGGATCCAGCAGAGGGGGCCCGGGGCGGCGGCCTGGCCCCTCATCCTAGCTCGCGGGGCCGCCGGGGTTCCGCGGGCTGGGCAGGCAGGCGCGGGCCAGGCCTTGACATGCCAGGGTCCGGCGACGGCGGGGCCGCGCGGGGCGGGAGCCGGGGGGCAGGAGCAGGAGGACGCTTCCAACCACCTCGAGCGCAGCACTGGTGGCTCCTAAAGTTCGGGGTCCCGACACGGGCCTGTGGCCTTCAGCGGCAGCTGGAGGAAGAGCAGAAGAGGGGATGGGGTGAGCCCCTGGGAGACGGGTCCCGAGCACGCTGCGGCCCTGCCCCGCGGCCTGGCCCGGCCCGGCTCCCAGGCACGGTTCTGTCCACCCGGGTCTGCCTCCTGCCAGCGTGTCCACCCCGGCCCTCAGCCAGGCTGGAGCGCGGAGGGCCGGGCAGCGCGGGGCCGGGGCCGAGTGCCACAGGGGCCTTCACTGCGCCGGTCTGGCTGAGCAGCCTGGCGGGGCTCCCGGGGCTCCGGGCCTGCCTGCTTGCTCCTGTCCTGGCCCCAGCCGCCATTCGCCCCGGAGCCTCTGGTGGGGGCCCGGCTGCTTGCCCTGGCCATCCCGCTGGCTCCCGGGTCTCCGTCCTCTCTGCCCTTCGTCCTCCCCACCCCCTCCCTGTCTTTCAGGAAGAAAGTGGGGAGGGCTGTAGAGGGAGAAGCCGTTCCCTCCGTCCCCACTCCTTGCCGGTGCCTCCTCCCAGCGGGGCCACCCGGGCCCTGCTCCGACCGTGACACTGACGGGTCCCTGCAGCCTCTCAGGCTGCCTCCCTCCTCCTCCTCCCAGCCTCGCCCCCACTGGCCCCGGGGCCCTGCGGCTCTGGGTGGGGAGGGCAGGACGGAGCCACCCAGACCACATCCACCCAAACCCCTTCTCTGCCAGGCTGGAGACCTCCGACCTGAGGGTCGGGAGACCGAGGCTGAGAGGGGTAAGTGACTGCCCCGGAGGTCACAGTGACGGGTAGGAGAACCCACCGCGGGCCTCCCCCATGGACCCCAGCCTTGTGCCACAGCTCACGGGGTCCCCCCTCTGCTCTGGGGGAGGAGCAGGCAGCCGCCACCATTCAGCGCGGGGACACCTTGGAGCAACTCTGGGCTCAGAAGTGGGCAAGGCCCCACCTGCACTCGCCCCCACTGGAGCCTTCTGGCAGGTTCCTTCTGCCTCCAGCCCTCAGTTTCCCCACTATCGCCACGGCCCCCAGCTGTCTGTCCCATGCAGCAGCTGAGCCGGTGGGTGAGGAGGGAGGGCTGCAGCCGGCCCCCCAGGCGCCCTGGCCTCCCCTCTGCTCACCTTGCTCGTGCTGGCCCCTGGCCCACAGGGGCTCACCACTTCCTGCTGCCCGGGCCCAGCGGGCCGGCTCCCTTCCTGCCCGGGCAGGGGTGCAGCAGGGAGCTGGGCGCAGGCGGCCCCCGGCGCTGAGCAGACGGGGCAGGGGCTGTGTGGCCTCGGGGAGTTGCTTGCCGCCCCGAGCCTTGCTTCCCTGTCTGTAAAATGGGCGTGAAGCCTCGCTCCATCCACAAGAGGGTAGGAGCTCGACGGGGCTCCCAGTGTGCGGGGCAGGAGGTGACTCTCGAGGGGAGAGGAGGCGAGTGCGGGGCTCTGGATCACCAGGGGTAGCTGGGCCAAACCCGGTCTTCTGGGGGCTCTTCTGCGGCGGACATTAGGGCCCCGCGAGAAGAATTTGCCAGCTTCTCATCCCGGCACCTCTGGGCAGAGCTGAGCGGACTCTGCCCTCGGCCCTTGCCTCCGGGAGGCCCCTGGTGCCCCTGCTTCTAGACCACTTGGGGCCAGCCTTGGTTGTGGACACAGCAGAGCCCGCCGCCCTGACCCCCTGCCCCCACGATGTGGGCCGGAGAGGCTAGGGTCCCGCAGCCAATCCGACTTGGGGGGTCCCCCGCAGCCCCGCGGCCCTGCGGCCCAAAACCTCCCCCGAGCCTCAGCCCCCGAGACGGCACCCCCCTCCCTGTGCCAAGTCCCAGGCTGGGACCTCAGGTGGAAGCCAGCCCCCAGCCCTGGGACAGACTCTCCCTGATGGGGGACGCTGGCAGAGCCCAGCAGAAACCGACCTCCGCACACATCAGCCCGGCTCGCCACGCCCCATCCCTGCCTCCAGGCAGCCCATGCCGTAGCCTTCCCACGAGGGTGGCTGGTTCTGGGGGCCAAGAGTGGGCCTGTGCCAGGCGTGGGGTCCTCTAGGGCCTCCATCATCCCATCTGGAAGACAAAGAGGCTCAGCCACGAGGTGCTGAGGGTAAGGGCGTGGCCTCGCGCCCCACACCCGTGTGGGTTCAGCGGCCTGGGCTGGCGGGGGCTTCCTGCGGGGGTCCGTGCTGTGCCGGGCTTTTCGTGGTGACAGCAGCGAACTGTGACCTGGGACCCCTTCTAGGGTTCCACTTGGGACCCCCGAGGAACCGTGCCTCAGTGGGGCTCGGAAGTGCTGGGGGCCTGAACCACGGCCCATGGCCAGGTCTGTGGGTCCACCACGCGCTGTCCCAGGGCCCGTGGCCGAGCCCAGGTCCTCCGTGCATCGCTCACAGTCACTGGCGATCACGGTCACCGGCTCACTCCACTCTTTGAGCACCTGTCGGCCCGCCTGCCGGGTCCCGCACACCAGGAAAGGGGTGTCAGGGAGGGTGGGAGGCGGGACAGTGCCCCTACGAAGGGCAGCCCTGCAGTCCATGGCAGGGAGCGCGTTGGGAGAAGGAAAGGGAGGCGAGGCGGGGCAGGGGTGGTGGCGGGGAGGAGGCAGGGGGAGGTGCTCAGGAGAGAGAAGACAGAAGTCCAGAGGCCACCCAGGCTATGGATGTGTGTGTTTGGGGGACATTCCCGGCCTGGACCCGGAGGGGCGTGCAGGGTGAGGGTGTGTTAAGGGGCAGCTCAGGCAGAGCTCAGAGCCCCCCCGGGCAGCTGCAGCCCAGGACCGGGCCTCTGGAGTGAGCTCTCACAGACTCCTGGGGCCTGAAGATGACCTACAAGTAAGTGCCCAGCCATGGGGTTATCAAACAGTGTGCCTGGGAGCTCTGGGGTTCCCTGCAAGGGCCGCCAGGGAGCCGGGTTCGGGTCACATCTCAGACTCAAGCTGCCCCACACCCTAGGCACTGGGCGGGCTCTGCTGGTTGGAGGGTGGTCCCAGCTGCCAGGGTGAGTGTCGCAGCCCTGGCCGGGCTCTGCGGGCAAGGTCACAGGGCCGAGTGGGGCAGGAGAACCAGGTGGTCGTTGGGGACCGCCACCTGCCAGCGGGCACTCACCCTCTACCGCCCAGGCCTTTCCAGGGACACGAGGCCTCCTCCACCCCCTGAGCCACCTGCCTGGTGCCCTCCATGAGACCACGGCTAAACAGCCCTGAGGCTGTCCATGTGCCCAAGGCAGCCCCAGGCAGGCAGAGAGCTGGGCAGGCTCGGGGCGCCCTGGGGTCGGGCCCCAGGTCTACCCCAGGCCAGGGCGCGTGGTGCCCACTCAGGGTGGGGGCAGGCAGGGGTGGGCCTGACCCCCTAGCGCTCCAGGTGGGGTCCTGGAGAGGCCGGTGTCCGGGTCGAGCCCCGGGATGAATGGGGACAGGGCCCGATCTGATCTTCTGGGTCCCCCTGAGGGCCAGGGGCAGGCGCCGGCAGGGAGAGTGAGGAAGTGGCCTGCGTGGGATCTGGGACCAGGGGGAGCCGGGGTCACAGAGACGGGGGCCTGGTGTGGACGCACACATGCCTACGTGTGGGCACGTGTGTGAAAGCACAGACGTGTGTGCGCATGTGCACAGGGACCTGCGCGTGCATATGGGTCACATGCTTGTACAAGCTCCCACGGCAAGAGGACCGCTGGGCTCCGCCTGTGCTCTCTAGGGTGTGAGGGTCAGCCGGACGCACGCCAGGGCTGGGACAGGAGGGGATCTGGAGGGGACGGCTTAGGGAGCGCCCGGCGGCCGGGCCAGAGCCCGGAGGAGCCCAGGGCAGGGCCTCAGAGCCGGAGGGCCGGGTCTGGGGTGCCCCGGGCTGGCTGGGGCCCCTCCCTTGCCCACGTCCGGCCCCCAGGCCTCGGCCCCTGTCTGAGCCGGCCAGCCACCGGTGAGGGGCGGCTGTGGGCTCTGCTCGGCCTGGTGCTGGGCTCTGGCCTGGCCTCTGCCGGTCCTTTCCAGGAGCGTGGACCGTCCCCTCCCCACACACAGGCCACTGGTCCGGCCATAGGTCCACCAGATCCCAGCCCGGGTCACTGCCGCTTTGGTCGCCCGCTGCCCGTCGTGGGCTCCCACAATGGCGACCGTGAGCGCCCAAGCCTCTTCAGGGTCCTGCCTCTCCCCAGGACCAGGGCCAAACTGCCTTTGCTGCCAGGGAGTTCTGCCTGGTGGCGTCCAGCCCCCAGAGCCCCCCAGTCCCCTGGCTGGCATCAGTCCCGCCCCTGCTGCGAGGCCTCCTAGAGCCTCAGGGGGAGGGCAAGGGGGCCCTGCCAGGGTCACAGGGTAGAGACCACTGGGAAGGAAGGGGCATGACGGTGGGGGGCACCCAGAGAACTGGCTTGTGGGGCAGGGCCGGGAAGCTGGGAGTCAGGGCGAGAGTGACGGCCGTTTCCTGAGCACTGGCCGCAGGCGACCCCCTTGTTCAATATCAGGGCACCCCTGTGGGGCAGGAGCAGAGTCAAGCCCACAGCGGGCCTCCCAGCATGAGCCGCGGGGTGCCGGGCCCACTGCCTGCACTGTCCCAGAGGAACCCGCCCCGCCATCAGACGCCCCGGGTGCCTCAGTTTCCCCGCCGTACAGGGGCCTGAGCTGGATGCCGCCCCTGCGGGCTCCAGGACCCTCCAGCCTCACTTGGGTCCGTCCGACCCTCCTCCCCAGGCTCAGCACCCTCCCCGCCAGGCCCAGGGCACACACACAGACCCACCTCAGGCTCGGCCTCCCCATCCCCTCCCCACCCACCCCAGGCCACCAATGGCCTCCCCAGATGCCGGCCACAAAAGGCGCTCTGTTGTCCCGGCCGGCCCCCTGAACAGTGCCTGCCTGTGTGTCCTGGGAAGAGGCTGCACTGGGGGAGGGGCGGCCGGGCCCCTCGGCAGCAGCGGCAGCCCAGGGGCTGGCTGGTGGGCAGGGGCCAGGGGAGCAAGCAGGAGAGGCCGTCCAGGGACGCGCTACCACCCCCGCCCATGCAGCCTGCCCACCCTGTGCAGGGGGGCCATGAGCCCCCACATCCCTCCTCGGCTGTGGTCGGTCATGCAGCCTGGTCCCCGGGGATGCAGTGTCGGGTCTGGGGGTTGGGGGTAGAGGGGGGCTGCTGACATTGATCCAGGACAACCCAGGACACAGAGGGGCCGGGAGACAGGCCTCCCTCCGCGAGCCCAGAAGCAAGTGGGGCGTGAGAACTCGCCCCCCCCCCCAGAGCCACCAGCAGCCCCCACTCCCAGCCTTGCGAACCAGGCTCCCGGCGAACCCCCCAGCTGACCTGCGGGGTATCCCACGCCTGCCTCGAGGAGCCCCCAGGCCAGGTCCCTGAGAGGCCCCCTGCCTCCCCATGCCTGCCAGCCCCCGCCCCTCAGGAAGCTTCCTTCCCTCACCCGCCTGCCTGGGCACAGGGGCCGTGGCAGGGGGGACCTGGCCGGAAGTCAGGCAGAACTGTGCAGGAGAAGAGAGGAAGCCCTCCTCCCCACCAGAAGGCCCGAAGCTAAGAGGGGCCCGTCCGGTGCGGGGCCTGCTCCTGGCCACCCCATACAGACCCTTACCCGCTCCCCCACCCCCGGAGGGCAAGGCGGTCTTCACCGCTATTTCACAAAGGAGGCCGACAGAACCCCCATCACTCCCATCCCCCCAGTGCCCCAGGTCCCCCTGACCTAGAGCCAGGGCCCAGCTCTCTGATGGCCTCACCATACCTCTTCTGGCCCAGAAGCCCATCACCCAAACCACTCGAAGGCTCTGAAGACGCTCTGTGCACTCAGGCTCCTGGCTTGGCCTCTGCCCTGCCCCCCGCCCCCTGGGCTGCCCCCGCTGCCCCTGCCTGGTGCAGGCCTTCTTGTCCTTCGGGGCACAGGGCACGGAGCCCCAGGAAGCCGTACAGAGCCTGCCAGGCCCTCCCAGGAGCGGATGTGGCCTGCACCCCACTGCGTGCATGCGCGGGGTCACGCACACCCCATGCGTGCACGCGCACAAGAGTGTAAACATGTGCACGTGGACTGGCTCTCCTGGGGAGTGTCCCACGTGGGGACAGGGACAGCATCTGTCCCAGGGCTAGGGGCTTCCCACAGGGGTGGGGGACTCCCATGAGGAGCGGGTCGCTGCGATTCTGTGTGACAGAGGTCCCTGGGCTCTCTCCTCTCTGCTGTCGGCTGGCTCGGTGCCCGGAGCGAGCCCCTGTGCCCCGACACGGACAGAGGTTCTGCCGCCCTGTCCAGCCAGCTGCCGGCTTGCGAGCGGCACCCCTCCCCACGCCCCCACACCAGGACGTGTGCTCCCCAGGTCCCCAGCAGGATGGGCTTGTCCAAGGTCACCTGCCCAAGGTCGCGTGGAAAGGGCCAGCAGACAGCAGAAAGGTGGGAAGAAGTGGTCAGGAAGGGGCCAGGGGCACGCTCCGGTCGTGGGGCTGCCCTGGGCAGAACGTGCTGAGGTCCCGGGGGGCATCCCGGGGGGCATCCCGGGCAGGCCTGGCTGGGCGGGGCTGGTGAAAGTCCTGCGGGCGCGAGGAAGGGATGAGCAGAGATTGCAACGTAGCCTGCAAATGCTTCCTGGGACTGAGGTTCCCTGGCTCCCAGAGTGCCTCGCACTCCTCCGACCGCACCCCGGGCTGCAGCAGGACCGAGGGTCCCGAGGGACACAGGGCACATGTCCCGTCCCAGTGCTCGGAGGGGCGAAGGCTCCCCCAGCTGGAGGCTGCACCCAAGGCCTCCGCTGCCACCCACAGGGTGACCTCTGCTCTGTGTGGCGGGCAGCCAAGAAGGACCGACAGAGAGGGAGGGGCTGGGGCTCAAGGCCACCACCACGGCTTCCCTCCCCCAGCTCTGGAGGGAGACGGGGACAAGGGGGCCGGTGCTCCTGAGAGGGACCATGGGGCCCATGGATGGACAGGCCCAGGGCCTGAGGAGCATGTGTGGGGGCAGGGCACGCATGCACACACATGTGCCTGCCATGTATGAGGGAGGGTGTGTCCCGGGACAAGTGTGTGTGTGAATGAGGCCCTGTGGGGGAGGGAGTGTGTGTGTACACTTGCAGTAGGAGTGAGTCTCTGGCTTGCAGGTGTGAGCGTGTGTGTGCACACGCGTGGGTGTGCAAGTGCACGTGCTCTTGTCGAGAGGAAGGCTTCGGAGGCGCCACCTGCGAGGCGGGACCCAGGGACGGGTCAGGGCCTGTCTGGTCCCTGGCTGGGAGCACCGGTGGCAGGCACGCTCTCCTGCCTGCTGAGTCCCTCTCCTTCCGCGCATCCCCCAGGGCACTGGGTGGCACCCCCTGCCCCACCCAGGCAGATGGGGTCCTTACCAAGACCTGCCCTGACAGCCCCGACCTCGGCCACGCCCTTTGCAGCACTGGGCACCTGGGGCACAGGGCGGCAGGGCTCCTGGCCCTGAGTCACCGAGTCTCGAGTCTCGGAGAAGCGGCTGGTCCAAAGTCACCTTGCCAAGCAGGAGGGAGCTGGGGCCATCAACGCGGGCTCAGGGCTTAACCAGGGTGGGGGGGCGAGGCCCAGACTTCCAGGGGTGGGGCCTGGTGCTCTCTCCATCCCCCCACCCGGTGGGGGGTCAGTGATGAGGCCAGGCTGCCCCTGGGCTGCGGAGCTCTGAGGCCTCTCCCCACCAGCCCTCAGTGTCTCTTCCTCAGGGACCCTCAGCCCGCGTCTCAGCCAAGAGTCGGCACCCCAAAACTGGCAACCAGCCTCCCTGAACTGCCTGGGCTGAGGCCCAACTCTGGCGCCTGCCCTGAGGCTCTCCGGGCTTCTGGTGGTGCTGGGGCGCACAGGGATCTGTGGACAGGGACAGCGGGTGAGAGCGGCGCAAAGATAATGTCAAAGGTGACAGTGGGGGTGGGGCGCGAGCCAGGGGCCCGCAGGGCACGCTCCACACTTCCATTTGCCTGAGCCATTTTCAGGACAGACACACGTAGCTGTCTCATGGAAAGTCAGGGAGTTGCTAACGTTCACGTGGGGCAGGAGGACCGGAGTTTGGGGCCGACTTGGACGCTCCCTTCTGCTCCCTACCCCTCCCGCCCGTTCCCCTCCTTTGCCGCTTCTTGGATTAATAGGCGCAGGTTCCTATGAAGAAGGGGGAGGGCGAGCAGTACAGAGGTGCCCCCTGAACGTGCGTGGTGCTTTGTCCCTGAGCTCCGGTCTTTGTTTCCCCCATGAGACGGGGGCGCTGCCGGCCCCAACACACAGCTGAGGACACGGAGCCAGGGGGAGGCCCCTCGGGGATCCAAGCCCGGGATTCCGCATCCAGCCGCGTCTGCAGGTCTCGGGGCTCCCCCTGGGGGGAGGGGCTCGTGTTCCGGCCCCTGCCGCTGTGCCCACAGAGACTGTCCCCTCTGAGACCTTGTCCCCACAGGTGAGCAACACCACACCCTGGGAAGTGTGTGCCACTGCGCAGTGGGACCCAGACCCCGGGGGCAGGGGTATTCTGTGTGCACAGTGCATGGGGCGTCTGCTCCAGCGGCGTGGGGGACGTGGGGGGTCTTGGGTGGGTCAGGGAGGGGGCCATTCTGTCCTGATGAATGTAGCCTGCAGAGCGGCACGGGCGTGGGCATGGGAGCCCCTGTCGCCGGCTGGGCGCTCCGTCTCCTGTGACCCTGCTGTCCGCAGGGGTGCTCACTTGCTCTGGGTGTCCATCGGGCTAAATCACCACCACTACTGAAGATCCCCTTGGTCCTCCCCCAGCTCCCAGGAAGCAGCCCGACGCCTCCAGGGCTCAGGTCGGGCCCCACTCCTTCTGAAGTCCCCACCTGCCGTTCATCCTCCATTCCAAGCCCTGCCCATTCCTCACAGCTGTCCTGCGCCTGCCACAGGGCCTTTGCATGGCGGTGCCCTTCCCTTCACCACACCTACCCACCCACCCCTTCTGTGGGGCCGGGTTAGCTGTTGCTTCCTGGCAGAAGCCTCTGGGGAGCCCCACATCTGGACCCCTGTAGGCTGGCCCCTACCCCCACCCTCTAGAGCTGATTCACGGAGCTGGTAAGAGAGCCTTCACTCCCACCCTCCGTCAGCGCTCATGCTGGGGCCGTTGGGGCTCGACCATGGCCTCACCATGGCCCTCACTGCGCCCCCAGGGTGAGTGTATACACGTGCGCACCCCCACCTTTAGTCTGTGTGTGCCTGTGGACTGCGCGCGGGGCCGGGCCATGCGTGTTTACCCGGAAACCACGCTCTGCCTTATGGCGCAGCGGCAGCCAGGGAGGCCGAGGCGGGAGGATTCCAGAGGACAATGGGAGAGTGTGGGCTTGCTGGCACCAGCGGGGTTAACAAACCCTCCAGGTTCGGGGCCTTCCAGGGACTCCCATAGAGCTTGGCTCCCGGGGTCCACCTCCTGCTCACGGTGCACACACAGTGCCTCCCCAAGGGTGAAACGCGGCTCAACGGAACACGGCCATCCATCCGGGGCGCACACTCCCGAGAGACCCGCACCGCGCCACGCACGCAGATGTGACAGTGTGCATGCCTGCACACGCACGCCGGCAGCGTGCGTGGCACACATGTGCACAAACACGCTCGCGCACGGCTGTGCACGGTGCACAAGGGCACGGGGGCCGCGCGAGCCGACAGGACGGGTGACGGGCCAGGCTGAGACGCCAGTGACCCGGCCGGCGGGCGGCAGAGGGCCCGGCGGGAGGGCGGGGCGGGCGCGGGCGGGCGCGGAGGAGACGGAAGGGGCGGGCAGGCCGGCGGGCGGGCGCGGGCGCCCTCTCCCGGCCGTCCGGGGCCGCGCGCCGCCCTCCGCCGCCGCCACCGCAGCCCCGCGCCGGCCGCCCGGGCCCCAGCCCGGAGGTGTCCCCAGGGGGCGGGCTCGCGGCCCCGGACCCGCTCCGGGAGGCGGGGCCGGGCGGGCGGGCCAGGGCGGGGAGGAGGGGGGCGAGGGCGCCACGCGAGGCTGCCCGCGTTCGGCCGCTCGCCGGGGCCTGCCGGGGCCGCCTAGGGCCGGGCCTCGCAGCCGAGTGTCTGCAGGCGCGCAGCCGCCTCGGGACCCGGCCGGCCCGGACGCCGCAGACCCGGCGCGCCGCGGGCCCGGCACGTTGGATCGCGGGACGAGCACCGAGGGCCTGGGCTGCAAGGGCTCCCAGAGCATAACCCGCGCTCCCATTGCACGGACGCGGCCACCGAGGCCCGAGAGGGGCCGGAGCCTGCGGACGAGGGAAGGGACTTGGAGGGCTCGGCAACTTGGCAGGGTCCCTCCCCGCCCGGGGTCCGCGGAGCGCGGCGGGAAGCCGAGGGCGACGAAGCGCCTGTGTCCGCCCCCGCGCGGGAGCGCGGCGGGGACAAGCGCCCTTCTCCGGGATCGAAGGCAGCAAACTCCCCTCTCCAGCCCCCCGCGCCGCGCCCGTCCGCGGAGTCGCGCGCCGCCAGGGCGCATTCCCGCCGGCCTAGGGCTCGGCACCCCGCCGCCCGGGCTCCCGGGCTCCCGGGCCGTCCCCCGCCTCCCAGATCCAGGCGCAACAAGTCTGAAAGCAGCGCCGAGGAGCACCGAGCGAGCCGGGAAGGAAGGCACCGGGCTCGGCGCGGGGCGCTCCGGGATCCCCGAATGCGCGCCACGTCCGCCTCCAGGGACCAGGCTCGGGTGGCGGGTGCTCGGGTGACTCGGCGGGCGGCCCACATCCCCTCCCTAGGCTGCGACTCTGCGCGGGCGGGGGCGCGCCCAAGAGCCCCCGCCCCCTCCTTCGCCTGCTTGACCTTGCCGGGGTACTCAAAGCCGGACCCGGCGGCACCCGGCGTCAGGGCGCAGAGTTTCTCTGTCGCCTGCGGTCGGGGAGGGAGCGGCTCCCTCCCTCGACCTCCCTTTTTGCCTCCTCGGCTGCGGGGGTCGTCGGGGAAAGGAAGGCTTCGGCGTTCTAGGAGACGCCATGGCCGCTTCTCCAGACCCCAAGGGCCGTACACCACCGCCCGGGTACAAAAAGGGACCCCAGCCTCGGGTGGCCCCTCTCCACCGCCCGCGCGGCCGCTGCTCAGAGGGGGCGTGTGTTTGTGTCTGTGGGGGAGGGCACCAAGGGTCTCCTCGGGTCCCCAGGGTGGGGTGGGAGCGCAGACCTCCTAGCCACCTCCCCAACACGTATGCCAAAACGCTCCTCTAGGGCGGGGGTGCGCGCCCCCTGCCCACCCACGCGCCTTCACGCCTTTCAACTCCTCCTGAGTTGCCGCTAAGGAATCCCTGCCCCAGACCCGGGGGAATAGGACGTGGCCGGGAGCGCGCGGAGCTGAAGGGTGCTAACGAGGGGTGGGTTAAGGCTCGTGAGGTCCCAGCCTGGATCCTCGCGCTCCAAGAAACTTGGAAGCCCAAAATAAAAGTGGAAGGATAAGGTGCCCAGCGGGCTGGGGCCTGGCTGCCAGGCTAGGCGCTCTCTCGGAGCTGCCTGGGAAGTGACCCAGCAGGAGCCGCGAGGCTCGGCGGAGGGACCGGGGCTCGGGGCCGCAGCGTCGGACTAGCTCTCCCGGCTGCCTGGCTCCACCGCGGTTCTCCTCCGCGCCGCCCCCTCGGAGGCAGGCCCGAGTCGCGCTCTGCCCTGCCCAGGGGGCCACGGAGACCCGAGGAGAGGACGCCTGGCTGGGCCCAAAGCCCCCAGCCTCCCCGGGAGGGGGACAATGCTCATTCCTCGAGGCAGCTATGCGCGGCTCCCAGGGAGCGCAGCGGCGGCGGAGGGCCGGCGGCCTCTGCCCACTGGGGATGGGGACCCAGGAGTGACCAGCTCCTGGCCTCGCTGCTTCGCGCGGAGAGGGCGCAGGGCCGACCTAAAGTTCGGAGCGGCTTATCCGCGCGGCCTGTCCGAGCGAGTGGAAAGGAAGAGGAGAACAGAACGAGCCAGGTCGTTTGTGTGTGGGGGTGGTGGGGGTGTTGGGGGGCGCTAGGGT
>JAQQSY010000096.1:0-24579 GCA_028646535.1 Procyon lotor
GTGTGGTACAGTCCAAGGAAAACCCGTCCCCTGGTCCTACACCGCCCTAGTCACAGCTCTTTGTGTGACACTATGCAAAAACTATATAACCCCATAAAGGCTGTGGTTATAAAGGTTATAAAGAATAAAACCAAGGTCAATCTCTGTCTTTGCCAACACTGAGGTCATGACCTACGATACGCCATTTCGGCTCATTGAGCTCCAATGTCTTCTCCGGTCAAGATAGAAACACCTGTCCCATGACCAGTCACGTCCACCCAGAGGGGTTAGGTGACAAACATCCCCCAAATGTCAACCTTTAAGCCACCAAAGGTTCATGTCCCTCATGTCACCCTGTGCCCACAGAACATCTCTAAGAGTTCTTGCTCACTGAAGTCACTTCCAGTCCCGCCTATGGGTTTCGTCCTCCTGGATCCCAGCAGACAGGTCAGAATTCCCAGCAGGGTCCCCACTCAGCTCTGGGTGGGGTGTGTGTGGGGGAACTCACGCTGTGCATCTAGAAGCACAGAGCAGGATATATTTGGTGCTTGACAAACATGGCACCCGCAGATTCGTTAGAAGTGCTTTGTGGTCATCCTTTTTATAGTCGTTTCCCCCCACGGAAGAACAGGAGAGAAGAACAGGACGCACAAAACAGAGCACCTGTAGTGCCAGGCACTGACGTTTCCCCCGCTCTGTGTTTAGATAACTATCAGTGGCTCTTTGAGCCAACTGCCTTCCTTGAGGACTGGATCATACAAATCTAGTCCTCACACCCCATGCTTGTCTTTGGGGTTCATATGGATTCTTGATTCGATTTTAAAACACATCAATGGGGAAAGGCCCTATAAGCACTTCCCTGTGGTTATTTTCACAGGGTTCCTGGTCTTGCAATGGACCAGAAAAGAAAAATAAAAAGATCAACATAAAAACTTGCATTGGAGTCTGTTGAAACCAGATACCCATAGGGATTCCCACCCTAGGGAGTTTCATTTGGTTTTGTTTTCAAATCTAAGAGTACGTGATTCAAAGTTCCCCCTCTTTGTGTAATAACAAAGGGCGTTGGAGTTACAAGGGAGGTATGGGTGCTTCCCGCTTGATTTTGAATCTCTGTGACTCAGCAGATGCAGAGAGACTTCCGTGTCCCTTCAGCTGCTCACATGTATACAGCATGTGTCCCCCCTGCTGCCCCCCAGAGCGCTGGACTCAACAGTGAGCCTCCCACTGGATCCATTATTTGGAGGGATTTTATTAGTGGTTGATGGCTCAGGGGAGCCTTTCAGAGCGAAGTAACAAAACTGGCCAGAAAAGTTTGTTTTGTTTTTTTTTTTCCCTCTTCCCACAAATACTTTTTAAACAAAAGAGTCTGTTCACTTTCTATAAAGTAAAGCACGGATGTGGCTTCAGAGATGGGGACGGTCCATCAGCCGTGAACTGATGTCTAAAAAATCCTACTGCTCAAGCATATGGATGATGAAGGACGGGTCTCTGATTTCCTCCCCTGGGTGTTGTCTTGTCCTCCTGGGAGGTTGTGACGTTGGTCCTCCTGAGGAGCAGTTCTTCCTGGGCCACGTTGTCATTAACCAGTAGCCTCGTCCTTCTGGGTATAATCCGTATTTTCTGTATTTAGGCGAATAACGCAATGATTCTGCCTTATGAGCAAAATCGCCCAAGACTAAAGACGAGCCATCATACGCGTTCAAAAATTACCTAACAATCACTCACTCCTGGGTATCATTAAGAGCCAAAGCTATAGAACAAACTCAAAGTGATGCATTAGATTTCTGTAAATATTGGCTTTTGGTCATTTTTTTTTTTAAAGGCAAGGGGTTAATGGGATATCTTTAGCAATGACATCCATAATTAAACATGACGGTTAAGAATGCATTAGGTTGCGGTTAGGGGGAAAATTGGCTTTCTCACAGTTTATTAAATTAAAAAAACCACAAATAAGTAAATACATATTCTCAATGAGAGTTCCCTTTGGCAGGGAGAGTTCCATGTGGTTGCTATTTGCCAATTGAAAAGCCCAGTAGGCTGGAAGAATTTACTGGAAAGGGTACTAGAGGACAGACACTCTGCTATGTTCTTTTTTTAGGATTCTTTGGGGGAATTAATTCTTTAAACTCAGTGTTATTGCCAGGTACTTCACAGTAACGGAGAAACGGTTATTTCTGTAATGGAAGTAGAGCCTGCATTCACGGCGTCGGCCATGCTGTGGACTTAGGCTTACAGCACAGGTGTCCGTCTATGGCCCCATGGGCAAGGGTGCTACCCATGTGGCTGTAGAGAATATGGGGTCAGCCCTCCCTATATAGGCCACCTCACAGCAGGACCTTCCCTTGTTTGCCTGGGGTGCCTTCCTTCTGCCCTTCCTCCTTTCCTGGTTCCCATGGGAATAGTCAATGGAGGGAGAGAGGGTACTGTGTGTATATGGGGTCCTCTCATGGTGTTCTTTTTGGGGGGCATTGCAGGCATTTCATTATGGTCCATGTCCTTCCGCTGCACATGAAGGTCTCTGCAGTGGGTTCCTATCACAGTCCAAGCTCAGGCATGTCACGGACTCTCAAGCAAATCTCAGCATATGAACCACATTTGCACGCACACTGTAGACATGGAATTGGTCTGTCTGAAGTTTCTGAACAGAGGACTCAGTTGGCAAAATTTTAACATAACGCTTGCCGAAAATGGCCACTTTCCTCCATGTTCTTACATTCCGAGGATTCACAAGTGACCATTTGCTTCCTTCTGCTTTTCCCCATGTTTTTTAAGTTGCATGGTCCTTGTGAAGCTCTCTGGAGAACACGGCGGTCATCAGTCTTTTCTCTGGATTCCTTTGTGAAGCTTCCGGGGAGCGAGCTTTTATGTCCAAGGCTCCTGACAGGAGATGCATGTTTCCCACTGTCTGATCCTATCTCTGCAAACTTGGCTCCCAAAGCACCATCCCTTCCTTGGCTGGTGTGACTCGACCAGCTCCCATGGATTGCGTGCTAGAAACTGGCTTTCTGCAAAATGTCAGTCCCAGCCCTTGGTGGTATCGGTCCAGTCTATGAACAGCCGTGGAAACTGGCAACTAATGTTCTCATGTCAATACCAGTTAATCCAAATAGGGTTTCCTTGTGCCCGATCCCAATGAGGACCCTGACGCAGGACAAAAGAAAGATGTCAGTTTCCCGGTATCGTGGGTATTGACCCAGACTTCACGGTAGACATGAAAAATAGTCTCTTTCACAGTAAAGGAACGTCTCTTGACTAAAAATTATGATAACTTGTTCATCATGGATTTGGGGGAGCATTTGTTTTATGATAATATTGCATTCAATTGAAGATTTTTGTGCCCCTTGAAATTTCATGGCTGAAGTCTTGATCCCACTTGTGTTAATGTAGCCCTGCCTTGGGTATCATGGCTAATTTTAAAGCGTATATATGTACATACTTTACATATACATATGCATACATACATGAACATATATACTTTTGTGTATATGTAACTTTATAGAACTATATGTGCATATATGTATGTGTATACATATACATGTGTACATGTGTGTGCATGTATATATACACATTCTATATGCATATATATAATTTTGGATATATAGAATTTTATGTTTAACATATATACGATATGAACCACAGCTTTCTCATTATATCAAAATACATTACATATGTGTATAGATACATATTTATATATATACTTTTTAAAAAGCTGTATCATATGCAGATGTGTATATGTGCATACATGTATAATTTTGTATGTGTAACATTCTATACATATATAATACAGTATCTATGTATGTACATGGATATAATTTTAACCAGCTATATATACACACATACGCGTAGGTGTATATAATTTTTATATGTATAAAAATTATATACATGTAAGAAAATATATTATAAATGAGCTACATATACACACATACACATGTATATCTATGAATACTATATGCATAAAATATACTACATGGACCTACCCAGATGTCATTGCAACACATGCAAACATATGTATATATGATTTTTTAATAGACGTGGGGGCCAGGCTCAGCTAGGATAAGGTGCTAGAAGCAACCACTTCAGTACAAAATTTCAGCAATGAGTAAGTCCAGTAGCTAAGGTACATAATAGTTTAATTACACACACACACACACACACACACACACACACACACACACACACTCTGCTCAGGACCACAAGCTTTTTTCCCCTAAAGCACAGAAATGGAGTGTGCAGTGAGCCTTTCTTTGTAAGTTAAGAGACTAACCTGTTTCTTGAGATGTCTGACCTCTCCCCTCAGTTCTGGGGGGTGACCTCTAAGCCTGTGCCATGTCGTGCCTGATAGGAGTCTCTTCTTTTGGCCGGGGACCTGGGAGCGCTGGATCTTCTGATGCGATTTTGGGTGGTGGGCTGGCTGGGGGTCATGACAGACAGTTTTGGGGGGCTATCCACACTAAAGGTAGTGGTGTGATGTCAGGTGGGGGCTTTGGGTCATGGAGTGTCAGCTCAGACCTCAGGAAGGGCTGGAGACTGAGGTCCACCAGGTGGGCCGTTGACCATGGCGCCCCCAGTAGAGACGGAGGCTGCCCTGCACTCCCTGGGTAGCCTTGCTTTATGCACGTGGCCACACACCATTGCCGGGGAGCTCCTACTACCCTCAGCACCATGGGCGGGTCCCCAGGAGCTCTGTCTTTGGGACCTTCCCAGACCTGGTCCATGCTCCTCTTCCTGGGATGGATTTCAACGTGCCTCCTTGGGCTTGTGCCCATGGTAGACACCAAAACCGTGAGCACGAGCACTCTTGGAATCCTGGGGTCTGTCTTATGAATTACCAAAACTGTGGGTGACCTCGGGAGCCCCCAAAACCTGCAGCTGGTGTCAGAAGTGAGGGGTTCTACCAGGAACGGTTCCCTCTAAGGAGCAGCTGACCACCTCTTGTGCCTATGCTGTCTTAGAGCCAATGGAAGGGAGCTCTGGGCGGTTCCTTCAATCTTGGGCTTCATCACAACAAAACCTGTTCTATTCTTGTTCGTGTGTGTGTGTGTGTGTGTGTGTGTGTAGGAGAGAGGGAGACACACGGCTTGGGGCTGTCTGATGAGGTTCTAATAATAACGCTTCAGAATTACTGGAGTTCAAACCTACGGGCAGAAACCACGAAGGGCATGGGCCATGCTTAACTGGCCTTTGCTTTTCATATTTTTCTGCTGATTTATCTTCTTTGCTTACTTGCATCCGCACATCTGTTTGCATTTAAATCTAGCGGAAGGAACCTGGGGAGGATCCAGTTTCTTTTTCGCGCAGGGATTGGGAAACGCAGGAAGGCCCCCCCTACCCCCTCCCCACACACTGATCCCTGCTCGTGATAAAGAGCATCTGCTTTTCCCCACACTGGCGACAGCCAGCAGGGAGCAGATCTCCTCCCAGATAGAGCCCCATACCGGCCTGCCTATGACTTTTCGGAAGACAAGTGACAAACCACCAGAACCCATTTCTGTAGAGTCTGCCACAAATGGCTTGTGACCGTCAGACCGTTTGGGAACAAAGAACGCTTTTTTCCTGAACCGTGACCAGTCAGAGCGGGCAAGAGGAGACCTGCCTTCTCTCTGTGGTGTCGTTGGCTTTGCACTGGGTGGAGCTGGAAGTGGGTTATTGAGGCAGGGCTGTGGGGCCGGCTTTCCAAGATCACTAACAAACAGATATGTAGAAAAGGTGGGCAGAAGCAAGATTTTGGTGGTAACGCTGTATCACTATCCTGTGAGCCAGTGGGGCCAGTGGGGGCCTGGCCACCACCGTGAGGGCGGATCCTGTAGATTGAAGTTCCCGTCCCCGATTTCAAGCCGTGGCATCTCTCAGGCATGGCTGTGCCCACCCGCCATGTTTCTGGAAATGCAGTGCGTTGGTAAAAGGAATCCTTTTGTGTGCAGAGCTGGGAAACGAACACACCACCACCTCATACCGCCATTTTTATGAAGCCAAGCGAATACTTCAGAAGTGTACGGTGAGTGAATAATGAGTTGTGTTTGTGGCACAATGGTAATGTTTCGGAAGAGCCCATGTTGACTCAGTATGAGCTCTCTGCTGTGCAAACATGGTTTGTTTTCCCTAAGACTTGGGATCCAAGAGGCACACGCCAGCTTGCTCCCCAGGAACCAGTTGGGTGAAGCCATACAAACCCAGATCCCATGCCTGGAGACGATCTTGGGAGATCCCAAAACCATGACGATGTGAGTGTGTCTGTGAGCCTAAAACCATTTTACAAGACAAAAAAATAGCAGTCTCTTCTCTGCGTTCAGGGGAGTGGCCGACATGTTTCCAAGAAACCATGCATGCATCTTGTGTCTTATTTTGTTCGTTTATTGGCTTCTGAGTTTTTTTCTGCAAGAGAGACGTCTTTGGAGATTCTCAACTTATAAAAATATATTGTGCCCGAAAAGGCACCCTTGGGAATGTTTGCAGCTGTGTTACTAGATGATGAATTTATTATAGTTTCTGTAATTCTTCCAATCTCAACTAGAGGAACCAAACACAGAGATTCCTCAAGAATAAACCAGCACATAGACGCTGAGTTAACACTTAAGTAACATTACTTTTTCTTCAACTTCAAGAGGACAGGAGGTATGTGTTGACCTTTTAGGTGCAGCGTTTTGTTGTGCAAAATGGACCATGCAGTTCTCCATGAAGAAATTGGAAGGAGAAGGATTTTATGTTTCACTCTGCCCGTGAAAAACTAATGTTGGTTTGGAGTAGATTCGATCAGCCACAAATACAATTGCATTTATTGCAAGTGGAGGAAATGAGAAGAGCAATGAAGCTCATCTTCCAAAACAATATCACAGTTTGAAGGGAAACCCAAGTGCAACTTGCTTTCCCCTGCAGTTTAAAAGTACTTTCTTTGTTTGAAAGCCAATATTTGTTCTCTAAGGTAATAAGCGATTCCATAAAAGAGGTTATACCGTTAAGGTGTTAGTTATGAAACTATACCACTGATCCCCAGGCTCCACTCTAGAATAGTTTCAAGTGCTCTAAAATCTTGCATTTGCTGTCATTTAACCTGTATTATCTTGTGTGAATGGAATATGCTGAAATTATCATTTGACAAAGGGCTTTGTCCACAGGAAAGAAGGAAGAAGGGAGTAAGGAAGGTGGGAAGGAGAAAGGATGGAAGGAAGGAAGGAAATAAGGAAAGAGAGAAGGAGGGAAAGAAGGAAGGAGGGAAGGAAAGAGGAAAAAAGGGAGGGAAGATGGGAGGGAGGAAGGAAGGGAATAAAGAGAGAAGGAGGAAAGGAAGGAAGGATGGAAAAAAGAGGGAAGAAGGGAGGGAGGGATAGAGGAAGGAAGGAAAGAAGGGAGGAGAAGTCATGATATGAAAGAGGAAAGGAAAAATATCCTAATTATCACAAAGACTGTGAACACAGTTATTTTCCTTATTGTGGGAGGTGGCCACGGTGCCCACGGAACCATCAGAGGTACCGTGAGGCCAATGGAACCACCATGTTGTTCGTTGCCTTAAAGTACTGGTGGAAGAGCGCTATGTGTTGTGTGAGACCATCGGACAAGCACAGGCCCTGACAAGTTCCATCCCAGGGAATGTCCCAGCCTCTGGGACATAATGTCCCAGCCCCTGCTTCACTGAGCACAGAGCCCTGCTCAGAAGGTAACCGGAAAGGTGGGTCAGAGGGGGGTGAGTGCAGAAAGGGGAAACAGACATCAGAATGGGATAAATATCATTGACAATATGCTTATGTTATACACACTTGTTCATTGCAGCCCTGTTCTTATTCATGATGCTCAAAAGGTGGAAACAACCTGAGGGTCCCTGGATGGAGGGAGGGAGGGAGAGAGGGATGGGTGGATGGATGGATGGATAAATGGCGTGTGTCCATGCACAGAATGGAGTATGGCGCAGCCTTGAAGAGGAAGGACGTTCTGCATCTGCTAGGATGTGGATGGATGGACCTTGAGGACAGGGTGCTGAGTGACCAGAAGGACTCAAAAGGACAAATCCTGCCTGATTCCATACATATGGGGTCCCTAGTGGAGTCCCATGCTTAGGGCCAGAGAGTAGACAGTGGATCCAAGTGCTGGGGCTGGGGATGGGGAGAGAGTGTTTCCTGGGGATAGAGCTTCAGTTCTAGATGATGGAAAGTTCTGGAGATGATGGTGGGGATGGTCACACAACACTGTGAATGTGCTCAATGCCACTGAGCTGTGCACTTAAGGTTAGAATGCTATATTCTAGGTCCCTGGCATTTTACCAGAATCTTAAAAATTGAAAAATAATCCTTATAATTGTCATGGAGTCAACATTCATTCTTGGGAGAATCTTCAGGATCTGAATAGAAACCACCAGCTTGGGTCCTGGAGGAAAGAAGGAATAGGTTAATTTTGTTTGTCTCTCAACAGCTGGGGCGCTTGGCCTGTCCCTCGTGTTTGCAGAACGTGTGCCTGCTTAATGTGCTTCTGGCAGAGGCCCCAAGACAACTTGTAAACAGAGCGGCGTGGGGGAGGGCTGTGTCACGGGAGCGAGACAGTGGGAGACAAGGGTCCACGGTGAATCTGGGTTAGCCCAGAGGGTGTGCCCGGTCCAGAAGGCTGTGAGCTCTGGCCTATGCCACTGACTGTGCCTCATGGGGAACACCCCCTTGTTTGGACAGTGTTGGGGGTGCGGAGCTGGCCGACCCCTCCCAGGAGGATGGGATTTATCCCATCCCAGTGTGATAAGCTCTGAGCTGCTTGCAAAGTGCCTTGATGCGTCCTCCCTTCCACAGAAGGACAGAACCCCATCAAATCGCTGGGGGAGCCTGGATCTCTAGGGGCTTCTAGTCCACCTGGAAGAACGCGTTCCCAAATGCCAACAGACCTGCAGATATTTGTGGCCAATAAACAGCATGAGCAGGGGAGAGGATGAACCCAGATTGACTAATGCTCTGCGGGACGTGGCCCTGAATCCTGCAGGGAAGCCCCTTATTTGTACCCTGGAGGGGGCTGGGGGCGGCAGCCGTTCCCCAAAGCGGGAGCAGGCTGGAATGCGAAGGGAAGATGGTATGGAGCTTGGGTATTCCCTTATGTAACTGCTGTTCTTGAGGTTGAAGGAAGTCAGCGCAAGAGCTGAGTGATACCAGAGAGATGGCGGACACCCCACTGACACAGCCGAGAGAGGGATTCGTGTGATGCCCAACAAGGCATAGATGTGGACAGTGGGAAAGAGAAGCCCCCAGAGAGCCAGCGAGGTGGTGTGTCCCTCGGGTGGCTGTGCTCGAGGAGGTTTGGGGGTCACATCTGGAGGAGGTGATTCTGGAATGGGGAGGGTGGAGACCAGAGGTGCCGCTCAAGGCCCCGTGGTGCCCAGGACACCCCACTTCACGGTGGTCCAGCCCCAGATGCCGATAGACCGAGGCTGTGGGACTCTGGGTGACATCCAGCAGGTCCAATCCCACCTTCATCAAAGGTTTCAAAACAATAGAGGAAAGACACAATGATTGGAGAAAATACGGAGAAATTATGCATGCACAAATTGTGTGTATGATAATGTACCAGTACTTCATATATAAATATGAACAAAATACATGAAATAAATACAATAAATATACAACAGACAGTAAAATGTGTCCAATATATATTTATAAATATGTACGTCATTCCTTTGATTACATATATAATATATACTCTGTGCATATATGTATGCATATATAATAAAATATACAAATGTTATGTATACTGTAAATAAAATATGTATATATAAAATTATGAATGTCATATATAATTTAAATAAAATATGTGCATATAAAATATATGAACGTTATATATAAGATAAATAAAATATGTACATATAAAATGTATAAATGCTATGTATACATAAACAAAATATGGATATATAAAATGTATGAATGTTATGTAAGCTGAATAAAATGTTTATATATTATAAAGTATGTGTTATATAATATAAATAAAATATATACATATAATAGCATGTAAAATATAATGTATAAAAATATACCTATGTATTTATTGGCAGAGTAAAAAAAATTCATTTACATTTTCAAATTGAAAAGTGTGATTAATAAAAAAAATAAATACAGCCAAGATGGCCATGACAGATTGCCAAAACATCCGCGATTCCTGTGGCTCAATCCACCAGGAGGTGGTTTATGTCCCCATTTCTGAATGGGGGTTCCCTTGTGACTCAGTGTGACCATGTAATTCAGAGAAAACAAAGTCTTGGAGATTCCCACTCCTGTTGCAAGGGGCTTGTGGTTTCCTTTGTAACAGCCTGTAAGGGAGTGCAAGGCAGCCATGTTGTGGGACACAGAGCGCCTTTTGTCCCCATTGCCACAGTCAAGAGCCACACATCTCCATATGCAAGAGGCCCCCAGAGCTGAACACAGACGCATGAGAGACCCTGGCTGACCACGTCATCAACCCGTGATGAGCTCAAAAGCGATTGTTGCCTGAAGCCACTCAAATTTAGGGTGATTTGTTACCCGGCCAGAACTAGCTGATGCACTGGCACCAATGCAGACCCATATCCTCAAAGGATAAAGAGAAAAGTGAAGTCACCCAGGGTGAAACAATTGTCAGACACCATTAAATATCTCATCAACAGTATTGAACACGAAGGGACCATGGAGCAAAGCCCTCCACTTCCCGTGAGGACAGCTTTTTCCTTCCCCTCACAGAATTCCAAATCTGGTCAAACTTGTGAGTCAACAAGTCTCTCCCAACGCGGGGAGAGAAAGAGGTGGATGTGGAAAGCATCAGCAAGTTGACATGGTGGACCTCCTTTCTGTAAATGAAACAAAACAAAACAAAATTCGATGTATTCCAGACCAAGAAGGAAGAATCGGCGAGGCCCGAGGACCAGTAGGATCAATCCACAAGGATCCCAGGAGATAGGACGTCAACAGCTTCCAGAAAAATGTGTTTGGGAAGACACCATAGAGTGGGATTGTAAGAGTTGGAGCCAAAAGATCTTACTGAGTGGATGAAGGATGTTGTTTCTTCAACAAAAAGGAAAATAATTAGGAAGAACTACTTGCTGTTCAAATTAGGTCTTAATGTGAAGCGAATGAAAATGTGGAAGGACTTGTTTTGTTAATAGGTAATGAAATGTGAGAAACAATACTCTCAGGAAAAACAAAACAAAGACAATTCTCCATTGTTCGAGGCAATTCCAAAGGGACCACGGCAACAACAAAAACCCACTGTGAATTCATCAAAATTCTTTGAATTAATAATGTTTCAATTAAATTGATTTCCTCACATTGGGTGTAATTCTGTTTTCCTCTTAAACTGACTTTCTACTACACAATAATTTTTCTTGGGGGGGACTATGCCAAGACTGGTTTAAGCTTTAAATTGTTTCTTTTTCATTTTAATTTTTTTTTAAAGATTATTTATTTATTTATTTGACACAGAGAGAGAGAGAGAGGCAGGCAGCGAGAGAGGGGGGAAGCAGGCTCCCCGCTGAGCAGAGAGCCCGATGCGGGGCTCCATCCCAGGACCCTGAGATCATGACCCTAGTTGAAGGCAGACGCTTTAACACACTGAACCACCCAGGTGCCCCTTCCTTTTAACTTTTAAAAAAGATTTTATTTATTTCTATGAGAGAGAGCACAAGAGCATGAGCAGAGGGGAGGGGCGGGGGAGGAGCAGGGAGCGCGATGCGGGGCCCCATCCCAGGACCCTGAGATCATGACCTGAGCCATAGGCAGAGGCTTAACCTATGGAACCATCCAGGAGTCCCTTTCATTTAAATTTTAATGCAGTGCTTTGCTGAGTGTTTATCAAATTAGCCTCATAATTACTTTATTCAAGAAATCACTATATTTTGCTCTTTGAGAAGCTGAGCTCCTAAGACATATTATATGGTTTTAAAAAATTCAGCATCTTTAGATCCTCTTAATTTTTACTTAACAGCATTTTTTACAAAGTATTATCTTCTGGGGTGCCTGGGTGACTCAGTCACTTAGGTGTCTGCCTTCAGCTTGGGTCATGAATCCCAGGGTCCTGGGATTGAGCCCCACATTGGGTTCCCTGCTCAGGGGATAGCCTGCTTCTCCCTCTCCCTCTGCTGCTCCTCCTGTATGTACTCTCTCTCTCTCTCTCTCTCTCTCTGTCAAATAAGTAAATAAAATCTTTAAAAAATGATAATATCTTCTTTTGTGATGTATGATATTCAGTTCAGTTGCCTCTCTTTCCATTATATGAAATGAACTTGCTTTTTTTTAAAAAAATAATTTTATTTATTTATTTTTTTCAGTGTTACAAGATTTATTGTTTTGCACCACACCCACCCAATGAACTTGCTTTTAAAGTGAAATGCAATCAGGGACAATTTTAATTTTCTTCTGATACTTTTAAAATTCCTGAATTTTGTCTCTTATCCTATTATGTCTTAATTAGAAAGTAAGAATGACTAACCCCACCAAGGTTAACGTGGTCTTTGGAGTTACTTGTGTTGACTTTCAGGTCAAACTCTAGTTTCCATTTTGTAGAAACTGTTGGGTGGGTCTCTATCCCCTCTCCAAACTTTATAAACCAACAAATAAAATCTTTAAAAAGAAGGGGAGGGGTCTCAGTCTGCATCACTTTTCAAGTAAAAGGGAAATTCTAGAAGCTCCCTGGATGATCTAAACCCATATCTCTACAAAAGTTGTGTTGTTCATCTATGCTTAACCCACACAGGATATGGAAAATGGAACCAGCCATGGTTAGCTTGGTACAACCATCATTTCCCCAGAATCCTTCCTTGGAATATGCAACCTCATGAAGGAGGAATGTAATCCCACCAAAATGCGGGCTCTACCAGCAACAATTAAGCAGAGAGAGGATGAATATTGGCATCAAGTTTTCAATAAAAGTCTTGAATTAACAGAGTACCTGTGTCCCAAAAAGTATTCTCTTCTGCAATCACTGTACCTAAGAGCTGTGAGTACCAGAGTATTTTTTCTAGGCAGCATCTAGTTGACCGTTAAAATAAAAAATTAATAGTTGTTTCTTCTTTATATCTTCTTCTTTTTTTTTTTTTTTGCTTCTTAGAAAAATCTTTTGACATATTTCAATTTCCTTTCTTGCGTAACTTGTTAAAATTAGCTGGAACATCTGTAAGAACACTTGCATTGGCTAATTTCAAACTAGTGTGCCTCCAATATCATGGAAGTTCTGGTTCACGCTAGCTTGAATAACTGTCGTCCACACGTAGGGAGAAAGTTAGTGCTCTCATTTTCCCAAGTTTTATTGTCAAAGTGCTTGGATGTGGAGATCTATTTGGTTTCTCTGGTTGGTGCCTATCCTTTGTGAGAACCGAAGTTTGGGGAGCCAGTCCAGCTCTGAGGTCAGGAAGGCAGGACTTGCACATTTCCTATTTATGAAGCATTGTCTTCTTACAATGCCATTGGGCTTCCTATATTGGCTTCTCGGTGGTCACATACTTGCGTAGAGCGTGGAGAATCTCTACAGTTTCTTAATCAGTATTATCTTTGGCTAGGAATGGGGAAGAGCTCATCTTGTCGGGGTTTGAAAGAAAAGTATTTTCTACATGGAAATGATAATCCCTGTTGAGAGAGAGGAATCATACACAATAAGCCATTGGCAAAATTTCCCAGGATTAGAAACCCTCCATGGAACTCCATCTTTGTTTGAGTGTCCATGTTTGAGGTTAAATTACACAGTTATTTCGATATTTCAGGTATGAAAATGACTCGAAGGAAAAATTGGATTCTGTTGTTGCCAGTAGAATGGGTCCATTATGTTACATAATTTTGGTAGCTACATATTGAAATCTGCATTTCACTTTTCATCACTGACCGCATTGATATGTGCTAGAGATCAGCCCTAAAAACACAATCTGAGTGTTTTGAAGGATTCCTTGTAGCATCTTAAGTCTTTGAGGCTGTGAATTGTGTTTTATAATCCACTCAAATTTATTAGATTTCACATCACCTTGGTATTTCTGGGTTAAATGATTACCTAGCATCTCCCTCTCAGATTAAACTTAAGATAAATACTGAATGTTATTACTCAACGCCGTATAATAAATAATGCCTGTGTCCTTGTACCTTATGAATGTTCTATTTTAAGTGCTCCTTGTCACTTTTAAATTTTGCTTTTCCCTCTGCCTCATTGTGATTGTAGAGAAATACAACTGATTTTTGTGTGTTGATTTTACATCTTGGTACATTCCTGAATTCCTGTATGAGATCTAGTAATGGGGGGGGGGCTTTTGGGTTTTTCACATAAAGTATCATGTCATCTGCTGTAATCAAGACAGTATAGCACTGGCACAAGAACAGACACATAGATCAATGGATCAGAATAGAGAGCCCAGAAAGGAACCCTCAACTCTATGGTTAGCTAATCTTCTACAAAGCAGGAAAGACTATTTAATGGAAGAAAGTTTCTTCAACAAATGGTGTTGATAAAATTGGACAGCCACATGCAGAAGAATGAAACTGGACCATTTTCTTATACAATACACAAAGATAAACTCAAAATGGTTGAAAGACCTCAATGTGAGACAGGAATCCATCAATATCCTGGAGGAGAACACAGGCAGCAACCTCTTTGACATCAGCCACAGCAACTTCTTGGTGGACACATAGCCAAAGGCAAGGGAAACAAAAGCAAAAATGAACTATTGGGACTTCATAAAGATAAAAAGCTTTTGCACAGCAAAGGAAATAGTCAACAAAACTAAAAGACACCTGACAGAATGGGAGAAGATAATTGCAAATGTCTTATCAGATAAAGGGTTAGTATCTAACATCTATAAAGAACTTATCAAACTCAGCACCCAAAAACAAATAATGTAATCAAGAAATAGGCAGAGGACATGAACAGACATTTTTCCAAGGAAGACATCCAAGTGGCCAACAGACACATGAAAAAATGCTCAACAATACTCAAAATCAAGGAAATACAAACCAAAACCACAATGAGATACCATCTTACACCAGTCAGAGTGGCTAAAATTAATGTCAGGAAACAACATATGTTGGCGAGGATGCAGAGAAAGGGGAACCCTCCTACACTGTTGGTGGGAATGCAAACTGGTGCAGCCACTCTGGAAAACAACATGGAGGCTTCTCAGAAAGTTAGAAATGGAACTACCCTATGACCCAGCAATTACACAACTAGTTATTTATCTAAAGGATACAAAAATAGTGATTCAAAGGGGCAAAGTTTATAGCAGCGATGGCTACAATAACCAAACTATGGAAACAGCCCACCTATCCATTGAGAGATGAATGGTTAGAGAAGAAGTGATATATATATATCATAATATTAATTAATTAATTATAATATTAATTATATATTTTAATAAATATATAATTATTTATAATTTAATAAATAAATAATTAAATTATAAATTTAATAAAGATTAAATATATATATAATGGAATATTACTCAGCCATGAAAAGTGAAATCTTGCCATTTGCAATGATGTGGATGGAACTAGAGGGTATTATGCTAAATGAAATAAGTCAATCAGAGAAAGATAATTATCATAATGACCTCACTCATATCTGGGGTTTAAGAAGCAAAACAGAGGAACATAGGGGAAGAGAGGGAAAATAGAGAAAAATAAAAAAGAGGGGAAAAAAAGAGGGAAAAATAAAACACGACAAAATCAGAGAGACAAACCATAAGAGACTATTAACTCTAGGAAACAAACTGAGGGTTGCTGGAGGGGGGGATGGGGGGATGGGGTAACTGGATGACGGGCATTAAGGAGGGCACATTATGTAATGAGCACTGGATGTTACATGCAATGGATGGATGACTGAAATCTACCTCTGAAACTAATGATATGTTAACCAATTGAATTTAAATAAAAAAGTTTTTTTTAAAAAACTTTGTTCTTTTTCCATCTAAAGTGGGAATATCTTAAAATGGTTCTTTGTGAATTCTTGACGTTTGAATTCTCCTTCCCCTTTATCATCCTTGAATAAAGTTCAGTATGTATGTTCAACATTATCTACTCCAGGTGACTGCAAATTAGCAACCTGTTTTCTTGCCTGTAACTTTCTAATTGTAGTGGCGGGGAGGAGGACTCTTTGATTACTGTGTTTAAATTAATAGCCCAAGGTTTGCAATTTATTCCTAGCTTATTTACAGCAAAAATAAATATGTAATTAAAATTAAATGTGTGAAAATGAGAGATTGTGAAATACTGGCATTCCTAGTGGTGTTACCATGTGTGAACTTTGATCTTTTTTTTTAAGATTTTATTTTTAGATAAAGAGATTATTTTTAAGTAATTTTAAAATTTTTTATTATTTTTAAATAATTATTTTTAAATAATCTCTACACCCAATTTAGGGTTTGAACTTACAGCCCGAGGATCAAGAGTTGTACACTCTACCAACTGAGCCAGCCAGGTGGCCTTTGATTATTTTGTTTCTTAATGTACATCCTTTATTTTTAGCAGTTAATATTGTTGTGAATACATTGGGATCAATGGCCTAACTTTTCTATCCATCATCCGCTCAGGCTGTCCCGTGAGACCCATGTGGTATGGCCAAGAACTCAGCACCATCTTGGAAACAGCGCTGGTTGGTTGGTTATTTGTTGGCTTATTTCCCTGTGTCTTCTCCTAAGGGAAATAATTACCTCAATTAGGGTAATTAGGGCTTTTCACTTCTCTACTAAACACTCACTTAATGGTGCTTCTTTTTGAATTACAAAAATATTGGGTTTATAGAGCCAAGACAGCTAAATTGCAGGTTTCTCCTCTCCCTAAAAAAAAAAAAAATTCTTTTTTTGATCTGAAATGAAAGCACTGAGCATTTAAACTCAAGAGGAAAAAATATGTGCAATGATTCATGCTCCTTTGGTGTTGCTACAATTCATCCTTGGTTTCTTTGCCAGCAATATGGTGGCCATATTTCCCAACCAAACGCGGCCCACATGCCTGGGAGGGTGGAGGGCAGAGGGACAAAGACAGGCCTTGAAGCTCGGAACTAGAGCGTGTATTGGAGCTCTTGGCCCAGAATGGACGGACCTCTTTTATGCCTTTGATTCTCTACTGATCCCATTAACGTATGTCTCCTCTTCTATAGAGGGAGGGTCATTGCGCCTGCTTTCTACTTTTTGTTGTAAGGCTGGTGTGAATTAGGTCTCAATACACATGAGTTTCCAACCCTTCTTTTTCCTTCCTAAATGGGAAAGAGTGTTTTGAATCGGGGGTCATCTCAGGAGTCCTGACTACAAGGCGCCCAGATTAGCGACTGCTCTGTCTTCTTCAGGGGAATGAGTCTGGAAGAAGCCTGGAGGCTCATTTGCCGTGACCACCCTCCCCCGCACCACTCTCGTTGGGGGCTAGGAGATCTCTCATAATCCAGCTGCTGATAAACCGCGAAGCTTGCATCTTATGTTTGATGGCAGAGCCATGATTCTAACTGGACCCAGAGAGTTAGGGGTGAGCAAACACGCTTCAATATGGAGAAGACTCTAACTCGGACAAGATATGCTGTCCATGCTTAGTCACCAACAGTGATAAGAAACAGTCTTTCTACCAGTTTGAAAGGGTGAAAGAGCTTTGATAAAGGTGAATAACTATCATTATCACATAACCTGCTCTCAGCGGAGATAGAGACATCCATGTATTAATGTAACAAATTTCTGCTTTAATTTTTCCCTCTCTTGGTTCACATTCTTGGTTTCCACTGTGCTCTGATAACACCTTCAAAATCCCCCCATTGGGAAAAATCTGTTTTTCCAGATTAAAAGGTTTGTTTATACATGTTTCCAGATTATAGGGTGCTTATACTTTACACACGTGTGATGTGCACGCATGTGTAATCACCGATAAGGGCTAATGCTCATAGATCCACTATTTTAAAGGACTCACTCTACTCATTTTTTTTCTCTCTAGACCATATTATTTTTCCTTCCAAAACCATCACTGTTGAGCCAACGTCGCCACATTTATGATGCCATTAAAACAACTCATCCGATGCATGCAAAATAAATTCGGAGAGCCATTGGTGAAACTTTGGTGGCTTTCTTTGTTACTGTCTCCGGAGGCAGACTAGAAGGCTGGATGAGGCAGGCGTTGCCCAGAGGTCTTCCCACTAATGGCCACATTCTGTTCAATACCACCCACCTGGTTCCCAGCCACTAGCCCACAATTTCATGGCCATGCAGCCTCCTTCCAAGCCACAGTCTTTCCACCACTGTCGTCCCAACTTCCCTGGTGCCTCTTTGACTCTAGGGCCCCCACCATCTCTGCGAGCACATCAATCCCAGGGCTTCGTGCTGGGGACAAGGTCTCCCCAGTGCGCTCAGATGGACTTCCCCATGGACAGGGAAGATGATGTGCCAGTGCCGACAGCCGTGAAACTTGACCTCGCTGCCATTCCCTCAGCCCTCTCTGGGGAACTTGGTGTTTGCTCTGGAGCCCAGCGTCCTTGCCCATCAGAAACCAACCTTCGCCCATGTGCAAAGTTTCTGAAGAAGACATTCACATAACTAACAAGGGTGTGTTTCTTAAAAAGGAAGGGACACACAGAATAACAATTTCAAATGTCAGTAACGAGAAGGGGAGGACCGTTTGCAATTAATTAATGGTGGAATTAGAGATGCCCTTAATTATACAGTTTGCTCTCAGTCTGGATTATCTCCTGAGCTGACAGCTAGGGTTTTTCCATCTCCTGTGACTACTTCACCAAGTAAGAAACCACAAGAGCATGACTGACTACACTGGGAATCAGCAACTGCCCAGCCTCTTGGCTAAGTATAAAGTATATATATATCTCTGTATCTATGTCTGTCTATCATCTTTCTATCTCTCTATCCATCCATCCCTACATCTATCTATCTATCTATCTATCTATCTATCTATCTATCTATCTATCTATCTATCTATCTATCTATCTATCTATCTATCTATCCATTATCTATCTATCTATCTATCCATCCATTATCTATCATCTATCTATCTATCTATCTATCTATCTATCTATCTATCTATCTATCATTATCATCATCATCTATCCATCATCTATTATCTATCATCATTTGCCTACAATCAATATGCCACTCCTAGAAAGTTTCAAAGAGGTTATTTGGAAAGTTGAAAGTCTTCTGTCCACTAACCAGATAATTCAGAATGGCGTGGAAATTGTCTTTGTGACAACCAATGGGCAAGCCCGAGTTGCTGGCAGAAAAAGAAAGGGTAAAATTTACTTTCTCCCAGATATAATGCATGGGCCATCATTACTCGGCAAAGAAAAATCTCTCTTTCCTTCCACGCCTTCATGTCAAACGCCTTTCAGTCAAGCACAGTTTTGCACCTGTCACCTGCAAGCCAGTTGGCACACCATGGTTTTCTCCTGCCACACACACGGTTGGCATCCTCTCTTGTAAGCGTGGAGGTCCTGATGTGCCCTAGTGAACATCAGAGTCTGGGTGACAAGTGCCTGCAGGAGGGCCATCTCGTTCCTAAGAGCATCCTCAGCTTAGAGTGGCCCCTCCCTCAGCCCCCCCCAACACCTCGTCACCACACAACTCTGAATCCAAGGTTATGAACTCATTTGATTGATTTGATATTTTCCCTACCCTGAAGCTGTTTCTCATGCACTAAGAGTGAACCCATGCTTAGATCCTTGTTATCAGCTCTCTGAAAATGTTTATATCTTATCTTCGTTTCAAATAACCTTTATAATTGGTTCAATAAAGACAATTTAACAACCAATCATTTTTTTCTGGTAAATAAAATTGAATTTCTAAACAATGACTAGCATTTAATTTGAAATAATACAAACATAAAGTTTTGTCGTGAAATAAATAAAAAACCACACAATGTTTAGTTGAGTAAAACAGAAATACAGAAAACTGCCCCAAACAAATGTGGCTTGGGGAGTGTTTAGAAGGGAGATACTGCGGGGTTGCCATCAGGTGGAGACGTAGACCTTTGCCAGCTGTCCTGAAGTCTCCCCTCTCCTATTGGAGAGGAACCCCGTTCCAATCTAATCAAGAATATAAGCGGGTCGCTTGTGGGATCATGGTAAGGGTCAAACCGTGCTCCAAACACACCAGGAAGATTCCCAATGATGCATGAGGCTAAACTAATGGACTGAAGATATTTTAGCAGGTATCTCTAAAGGGGATTTGATGTGATGCTTCATGACACATGAAAAGACTTCCTGACGTCTTTTAGGGAGTAAAGACATCTCAACGGGCACTGATCCTTATTTTCTTGGCTTCGTGTTGTCTAGCTAGAGGAAGAAATACCAAGCACCTTAATCTGTCCGCACATCATCCTAAAAATATTTTAAGCAGAGACTTAGTAATAAGAAAATGCACTACTTTGCAGAAATATCCCATTAATGTTCACACTGAGGATCGACTCAGAATAGAAGGAATAGGAATAGAAGGGCCATTTTGGAGATACCCTCTCATTGGGGCAGAATTGTTTTTAACATTGCTGAATTTCATTCGATGTATCAAGGCCACACAGTAAGACCTCTCAGGGATCATAAGAGCTCTCCATCCTTGGAGAAGTAATAACTTAAGTGCAGTATTTGGCATATAGAAAACATCAACTAGGTAAGGCATAAGAATATAATGAAGAGCAAAATACTGCTCAATGTCAAAACTGGATTTTTTGCCATACCTGGCATCGATCTGTGTTCTGTTCATCTCTTATTTCCACCTGGGATTAAGTACTGTCTAGAATTTAGAGTATCTCATTTCCTTGATTTTAAAATTTCATTAACATAAATACGAGTAAGTCTAAATCACACATATGTGTGTGTATTTGTGTGTACGTATATATACGTTATTAAAGTAGACCCAGCCTACAAATACACAAACATCACTAACATACCATATATAGTTTGATTGATTTGGTCCTTGAATTTAGTACTTTATTTTTGTGTTATGTTACGTTAGTCACCATACAGTACATCGTTTTTGATGTAGTGTTCCACGATTCATTGTTTGCATATAGCACCCAGTACTTTATATTAACGTCAGTATTTAGTACTTTAGTACTAACTTTAGTGTTTAGTTCTTTAGTACTTAGACGTCCTTTTTCACCCAATATTCTGTAACTTAGATTTTCATATTGTTGTTTATGTCTGTATTTCACTTTTTATGTTTTTCTTTTCTTTCCTCCTTCCTTCCTTCCTCCCTTCCTCCCTCCCTCCCTCCATCCCTCCTTTCCTTCCTTCCTTCCTCCCTCCCTCCCTTCCTTCCATTTCCTGCTCCACAGTACCCTGCTGAGGGAGTGAACCACAATGTATGTCTACATCTTCTTGTTGATGGATCCTTGGATTCCCTCCAGGGTTGGTTATCAGCAACAGGAATGGTTTAGCACTCAGGTACGTGTGTTTGGGTGCATGCCTCAGTGGTTTTCCCCAGACCATGGACTCAGGGGAGGAGTTCTTGTATCACGGTGATGTGATTAGAAACAATGGGTTCTGCAAAGTAGTTTTCCAGGACGTTGTCGTAACTGCATACCCAAGGTCATTGTCTACGTGTCCTCCATCGTTCCACATTCTCTCCCATGCTTCACATTTTCAGAATGTGTCTATTTTGCCAATCAAATAGAAATAGCAGTTTATCACGTTGTGGTCTTGATTTACGTTTCCCTGAAGGAATGGAGTGGGTCGTCATTTCAAGTGTGTTGGGGCCACAGGCATGTCCCTCTTGACTGGATTTCCTGCTCATTGATTTCACCAAGTTTTCTAATAGTTTATGCCTTTCCTATAAATGCAGGCTTTATATATGTCCCAGATACGCATCGTTTGAATCCTTTGTTTAAAAGCGCTCCCATTTCCACTGTGTTTATGACCTCTTTTGAAACACAGGAGTTCTTATTTGTAAGCTAGTTCACATGGCATTTTCTTCAATGGTTAACATGTTTGGGTCTTAAAAGAATCCGTCTGGGGTCTGAGGAGAGAAAGATATTTTTTCTGTGTGTTTTCTTGAAGAAATTTAACATTAATCCATCTGGAATTGTGTGTGTGTGTGTGTGTGTGTGTGTGTGTGTGTGTTCATATGGTTTTCATTCTTTCCATATGGAAAGCCAATCATTGCAACACTCTTTATTGGATCGCTGCTCGTTTACGGACTGATCAGTCTCTCCTGTGTTGTGTGTTATCACACATACTGGCCTAACCATTTCCAGGCTTAGGTCCTGGGGCCATTTGTCTGGGGCCTTTATCTGACCATTGGAGTCTGATGGACCAGGGATGTATCAGACACAGGCCAGAGTGCTGGGAATTTAGGGCATCTGAGAAACAGCCCTCACATAAACAATGACAAGCGTTGGTGGGTAGCGTGAGTCACCTGAGCCCACAGCTGGGATTTCCCAGAGTCGGTATAGCTCTGGGACACATTCGACACTTTCTCCAAACCTCTCAGTGGGCTTGAGCCCCAGCTTTCCCTGGTGGTGACATGCTTGAGACATACCCTATCCATTGCCCTCCTCTCCTTGTCTCACATGCCCACTCCTGTCTATCTATCCACCCATCTATCATTCATCCATCCATCATCATTCTATCATCTATCTATCTATCTATCTATCTATCTATCTATCTATCATCTATCTATCTAATCTATCATCTATCCAATATTGATCCATATCTATCATCTATCTATCCATTATCTATCTATCTATCTATCTATCTATCTATCTATCTATCTATCTATCGTCATATATCATCATCTATCTACAATTGGATTCACCTGAAATTCCTTTATCTACACCCAGAACTTAATTGCTGTCTTGTTAGCATTTTAACTACTGCAAGATGTGATTTAAAAATGACATTTTGTATAGAATTTTTACTTACCTTCCGTGGGGCAGCTTATCCAAATTGCCTCCTCCTCCATCACCCAGTTCATAAGAATTTTCGGGTCATAGGTTCTATGAAGAACCTTATTTATGACTTTTATTTAAAATGTATTTTATCTGTCGATTCAACATGGGGAAATTAACACCTTTATCCTAGTGAGTGTTCTTATCATGAACATGGGATATTCATGCATTTACTCAGATCTCAGAACAGATTTCAATACATGCTTGCTAGTTTTTGCATACAGATTTTACATATTATTCAGTGAATTTGTTCTCACGTGTCTTAAAGGGTTTATTTCTTGTTCTTGTAAAAAGACTTACTATTTCATATTCTAATTTTTGTTGCTAATGCAGAGACATTAAATTGATTGTATATATTATATTCACAGGTAAACTATTACATATACATATTTTAAAATCCTGTAGACCTGTTAGTATTTTTATGTAAATTGCTCACAAATGTATTTTTTTTTTGTCTTTCTCACCTTCATGCCGTGAATTTCTCCTTCCTTCTCTTTCACCCCATCTCTCTCTCCCTCTCTATCTGACCCGTTCCTCCCTAGAAATTCCATTTCTGTGAACAGAAATAGTGATAACAGGAATTTTTCTCTTATTACTGACTTAAAGGAGATAATCCTAACAGATTCCCATTAAGAAGGACTTTTGCTTTCAGTATCTTTAAATAAACTTCAGTTGGTCTGGAGTTTCCTTTCCTTAGACTCTTTTGGTCTAGCCTTTGGTCCCTGCTTGCTCCAGCACCAGAAAATGAGTAAGTGAGTAGTTATTTTTCTGTCTCTTAGATTTCTATGTATTTTAGAATAATTGGTATCTTGAACATTTGGTAGAACTTGTCTGTAAATAATCTGGATCTGGTATCTTATAGATGAAGACATTTTTAAGTGGTGATATATATTTTTATTAACTATAAACAGATCAAGTCTTCTGCTTCTTGAGATGAGTTTGCCTGTGTGTATTTTAATGACCAAAGCCAATTCATCTCTTTTCATTTTTCTTGGCACAAAAATTTTCTCTTCTCTGATTATGTTCTCGTGTGCATTCCTACTGAATTTCTGTCCGTCTCTGCTTTTGTAAATAACCACCATCCTCCTCGTGTGTCACTTTCACACCACAATGGCGGATGGGAGTAACTACTCATTTGTGGGAACCTATGGTGGCAAAGCCAAAAGTATTTACGATCTGGACCACTACCCCAAAAGTCTGCTGATTCCTCATGTCTTTTATTGGTTTCTGGTCTTATCTTTCTTGGCACACGCCCCTTTACTTTCTTTACATTTACTGTCTCATTTTTATCTAATTCCTTATGATGAATACTCAGTGCATTAATTTCCAATCTATACTACTATGAGTCCTCACCTCATATAGGAAGGATGGCATTCCTTCCCCATACCATTTTGCTACTCCCTTCAATTTTGTTGGGTAGCATTTTTATTACAAGTTAGTTCCTACTGATATATAATTTCCATGATCATTTCTTCTTTGGCCCAGGAGTGACTCCCAAATTTAAGTTTAAAATTTTGGAACATGCTTTCCTCCAGGAAAATAGACCTCATTCCATTGGCATCCTGAAGTTAACTGGGATCACATCATTCATCTCCTAAAACCTGGGATCTGGGAGAGTCTGGGTGTCACTGCCTCATCCCCAAGTAGGGCTTCTATCCCATGGGTTTAGTAATCAGACAGAAGTGGTGCCATAGACATCCATCCTCAAAGAAACCCCTGCCTGGTCACCTCCTCATAAAAACCCCAGTTCACCTGCTTCTACTCTCCTGGGGTG